>PISX010013412.1:0-56793 GCA_004024625.1 Mellivora capensis | reverse complement strand
GAGTGTTGCGGAGAGTTTTCGTTCTGAGTTTATTTGCCTGGTGAGAGTGGAAAAGGTGCTCTTGGCATAGGGGAGCTCAAGAATGATGGCCCCCAGATGGCCTTGCCTGGTGCCCGGAAACTGAATGTGCCGAGGGCAGTGAAGGTTGTTACTGGTTTTTTTTAAAGATCTTATTGGGGGGATGCAAGATGGCGGGGAACTAGGAGGAGGCTCTGGTTCAACCTGTCCCCTAAAGTGAGCTGATTACCTACCAAGGAACTCCGATCACTCATGAAATCAGCCTGAGATCAGAATTCTACACGTCAGGATCTCTACGGGGGCAGAAGACGCCAGTGGGGAGGTAAAGCAGAGTGGGAACGCCAGACTGGTATCGGAAGATAAACAAAAGGGGGAGGGAGCCACCAGAGGAGACGCATTGGGAAGTAATACCCCAATACGAGAGTGCCTTACGACTGGGGATCAGCATTAACTTGAAGACTGATAAAGATCTTATTTATGTGGCAGAGAGCGAGCACAAGCAGGGGGAGCAGCAGGTTCCTCACACAGGGCTCAATGCCAGGACCCTGGGATCCTGACCGGAGCCCAAGGCAGACACTTAACTAAACTGAGCCCCCAGGCGCCCTCCGCTGACTTTAAAATACGGAGATTATTCAGGTGACCTGGGCAGGGGCAGGCCTCATGCAATGTGATTACAGGGCCCTGGAAAGCAGAAGAGAGAGGCAGGAGAGGAGTGTCAGAGGGACACATAAGGACAGAAGTCCCAGGTGGACGCTGGTGTGGAAGATGGAGGAAGGGGCTGAAAGCCAAAGAATGTGGGTAGCGTCCGGATGCTGGAAAAGGATAGGAATCACTTCTCTAGAGCCCCCCGACGGGACTGCAGCCCCACCACACCGTATCTGACCCACGCCGGAGCTGGGCCGGCCTCCAACCTGCAGCACCGGAAGACAGGACGCGTGTGTTGCAAACCACTAAAAGTTGGAGATAATGGCAGCTTAATACCAGAGGCTCCCCATTGCCAGGCCCCAGGTGTGCGCTGGTGGGGGCGGGGGGTCTGCAGGAGGGGCTGGGCCTGCTCTCCCGCACATCTCCTTGCTTCTGCGCGGGCCATGCCCTCCACTTGGAACGCTGCCTCTCCTAGAAAATGCTTGTGGGTTAGCGTGTCCCAGCTGCCCCACTGCCTCCCCTCCTTCCCCTGTGCCTCTCTGGCTCTCGGTCCTTGGACTCCGCACGGTCCTGCCCGTTCAGACTCAGCACCATGACTGCTTCCCCTCACCCAGCTCTGAGGTCAGGCGCACCTATGTCCCGATCCCCGCTGGGTCACCTGCCGGAGCTCCGTGCAGCCCAGCAGCTTACGCCCCCTCTGCGAGCTCCAGGCTTCTGCTGTAGGAAAGGATATAATCATCCCTCTTTCTCAGCGTAGTTTTTAGGAGCCTGCTTTATCAGGAGCCTGCTTTGTAGAAACCACTGCCCTATGGGGGGAATCCTGTCTGTGTGGGAGGGTCCCTAGGACTCAGCCTTCCAGTATTGCCAGTTCTAGGGGCCTGGAGTCTAGGGACTCACAGCCATTGAGCTCCTGAGTTGGGGACACTGCCCTGGTCACATTACTCTCACAGCCCTGGGAGTCCTACCTGCAACAGGGGGCCATCAAGGCCTGGAGTGGTGAGCAGCTTTCCTAGGCTACTACCCTGCCTTCCTGGAGATGGAGTCGTCGCCTGTCGGGGGCCCTCCTGGACTGGTGGGGAGCCTTGGCCCTTACACACTGGCCCAGAGGGTTTGGGCCTCAGACTCAACTCGGGTCCCAGCTCCTCAGCTGGCCTGGAAGAGTCCATGGCAAGGGGGGGCCCTCTGCCTAGGACAGCATTCCCATTACAGACTCTTGTCATCAGCCCACTTGAAGGAATTCCCCCAGCTCTTGGTCTTAGAAAGAGGTCGGGATGAGAACACCAGCCACTGGGCTCTGCTCTTCACGCTCCGATGTCCTCCGTCCCATGTCCCCCTGCCTCCCTCTGGTCTCTCGGAAGCAAAGCTGCTAGTCTCCCGTTGACCCCAATCCCCTCACCAGCAATGGGGTCCACATACCCTGCCCATTGAAAAGTGTGGGTCCCAGACCCAACTCTGAAAAGATGATCTAACCCTCCCTCCCATGAAATTAAGATTTAAACACCACTGACCTCTAAGACACATGTAAGAATGGCTAAACAGTTTTGACCTTCCAGTGCTGAAGGTCACCTTGATGCTTTTGTTTAATAGCAAATCTTTTCTTAAAAAATGTTTTTTTCCTAGGCACCCCACATGCTTGGTCGGGCTGCTGGGTCACCTAGTACAGGAACAAGGGTTCTGTGCCCCGAGAACTGGGCAGAATCTATCCACTCCATCCCCCTTTGTGGGGTGTCTCGGGGCAGCCCATCAACATGTTAAAGGCTCTGATAAGTCCTAGAGTAAAGGAACCTGTTTAACAAGGCTTCCCGGTGTTATCTGGCCACAGAGCCCTTTATTCCCCCATACATAGTAACCTCCAACCGAGTCTGCTTCTTATAAAATGGCCTAGAATTCTCTGGAGGGTTTCCCCAGTTCATCAGGCAAGTAACCGACTGGAGGGTCCCAGGAAGCCTGGGGGCTGTGGGGGTGACCAGGTGCGCTGAGTGGCGGTGAGTCACTGAGGTCCCACATCAGTGGCTTGGTCTGGGAGGGGGCATGGGAGGTGTGCGCCTCCCTGCATGTGCCGAGCTCAGCCGGGGCCCCAGTCACCACAGTCAGTGCTGTGTGGCAGGCCCTGGGGCGGACCCCTCACCTTACTGGCTCCTGGCAGCAGGTGCAGCTTGACGTAGGGGTCTGCCAGCCCGTTGTGGTCCATCGGCTTCAGGCCCTGAGTGGAGGGGAACGGCAGAAGGTGTGAAGTGGGAGCTGGAGACACAGAGAGCAGCCAGGCCCTCTGGGCACTTCGCTGGGCACGCACCCCTTGTCCCCAGGCCTCCTGGCTGGGTCCATTCAGGACCCTCTTTGCAAAGGTCCCTTGGAGCCCACGCTCTCAGAACAGGGAAGATGGCTCAGTGCTGGTGTGCTCCCCCCTCCCCCCAAATGCCCTGGCCCTGGGACAGGGGTCTCAGGGTGTCCTTGTCAGACCAGCCTTTCTCTTTCTAGTGTCCCTTTCGTGGAGGCCAAGTGACTCCCCCTCTTCTGAAGGAGGTCCTCATTATCCTGCTTCGGGGAGGCCCTTCTTTCTTCCAGATTCCCCTTCCCCCACTCCCCAAATACGGGGACTTCCTCACTGACCCTATGTCCACGTGACCCTCCGCCCACTCACCGCCAAGTTTTCCCTCTTTACCACAGGAAAAGGTTCTGGGTCCTGGAGACCAGCCTCAGTTTCTCTCTGGATCTGCCACGGCTCCCTGCTGGCCTGAATCCGAGGAGGCCGACAGCATGGCTGGCCACGGAGGGCCCCTCCACAAGATGGCAGCCCTCACTAACTTGGAACGACCAGTCAAGTGCGCACAGCCAGGGAACCAAGGGAACCGAGAACAGACGGGGGCTCAGCTGACCTCATGACTGCTCTGAGCTCTGAAAATTGTGCTCTTTTTCTTCTGCGGTGGTTCGCAGGCGTGTGGGGCAGCAGCATCACAGAAGAACTGCCCAGCCGGCCTCCCAGGAGAACAGAGGCGCTCACCCCCCACCTTGGTTTGGTCTGAAGAGCGGGGCGGATAGAAGGGGCTGAGGCAGGAGGTCAGGGCCTCCAATCCCCCCTGCGGCTCTGCTTCTGGGAAGGAGCATGCAGGCCTCAGAGCCAGGCTGACGGGGGCCCAGATCCCTGCTCCTGCTCGCTTAGCCGGGGAAGGGGCGGAGGTGCTCTGTCCCCAGAGCCTCAGCTTTATCATCTATAAAAGGGGTTACTGGTTCCCACTTCCCAGGGGTGGTCTAGGAGTGGAGGTGGCGACGGTGACGCAGGGCTTGGCCCTAGGCCATTTGTGCCCCTTCCCCACGTGTCAGGCCCCTTGGAAGATGCCAGAAAGGTGGGGGAGGATCAGCGTAGGGCTCTCTGAGCTGTGTGGGAGCTGCTGCGGTTCTGTGGCCACGTGTGCCCCCATGGCGAGGAGGTGGCCCTTCCGGACTCAAGTCCCTCCTCTCGCCCTCACCACCTGTCCCTGACGTGCCCAGGACTGGCCAGGCTGGTCAGCGCTGTCCCAGTCCCTCTGGGCCTGAGCTCCTGGGTGTCCCTGTTTGTGTGGGCGGGGCTGGGCCCTCGCCACCAGGCAGTCCTTTAGGACGGTGGCTGGGACTGAGCACTTACATGGCTCGCAGCCACCACCCAGGAGGGGTGATGAACCTGGTTTTACAGATGAGCAAATGAGCTGGTCTGCTTCCCTGCAGGGTAGTGACCAAGAAGGGCCTGGCTGCACAGTCTCTGGCCTCCCCCCAGAGCTCCTCAAGGGGCTCTACCTGTCAGCCCTGCTTCAGCCTCCTTAACTCCCTCTGGCTCCCACCCAACCCCAATCCAGAGCCGCAGTTCCTCCCATGCCTGCACCAGCCCTTCCCCTGCAAAACTGGAACTAAGAAGAGAATGACCTGGAGAACAGGGCCCTTCTATGGCTTGGGGTCCTCTCCTCCCCCACCTCCAAGGCCTTGAGTGACATACCCCAAAAGACACACACACATGTGCACAGGGACCCATGTGTGCCCCCCCTCCCAGTACAACCCCACGGTCCTTCTAGAGCCTGGGTAGGGAAGGCAGGGCACACAGCACAGAAGAGGCCTGGTGTCTGGGATGGTGCCTGGCAGCAGATGCCCATTCCCAGTTCCCAAGCCTGGACAACCTCTACAAAATTAGGGGGAGGGACAGGGAAAGGGCTCTGCTCAGGCCCTGCAGGCTGCCTTCCACCTTGGCCCCCCTGCCCTGGAGTCACAGTTCTCAGCTCCTTTCCAAGAGGCAGGTATCCTTTTCAGCTCCTTTCCAGAGCCCTGGCATCACAGCCCAGGCAGCTCCCGAAAGGAGGGCAGGGCCAGGACGGCGGGTGGGGGCCTCTGGGGTGCCTGAAGCAGACACCGCTGTCTACCACAGTGGCGGTCCGGGTGTGCTGGCCCAGGCCAGGTGGGGACACAGAACCAGGCAGCCGGCCCCTCAGGGAGGGCAGAGCCCTGGCTGGGGTGCTGAGGGGCAAAGAAGCACACAGCTGGGACGGACGGTGGGGTCTGTGCCCAGGCGGCTCCGCTGGAGGCTCCTTGCTCTGAGCCTGAGCCAGACCCCGCCATGGCTCTACTGGGAGTCCTACTAGGCCGCACTACGGCCCTTACCTTGCGCGAGAACATCAACTTTGGCACCTTCCTCCCAGAGGGATGGATGCAGGGGGCGAAGCGAACAGCATGGCTAAAGAGAGAGCTGAGGCCCACCAGCCCAAAGGGGGAGATGCTCCGGCTCAGGCCCAGAGACCTGAGAGCCAGGCTGGGGCCCTAAGCCCATGGGAGAGGACTCTCCCGCCTGGAGGAGTCTGGGGTGCTGGGAGCGTCAGGAGGCCAGAGGCAACCAGTCCAACCCCCACTTGGCCACCAGGACAGACCTGTCATCGATCCCCTTCCAGCCTCCTTCCCCCAGCCCCTCCCCAGCTCTGCCCCCTGCTATTCCACCTTCCTTCTCTTTCTCTTCCTGCTTTCTTGTTCTACTCCTTCCCTGAATGTCTATCCGGTAGGGGTTTTTTAGACCAGTGGAAGTGAATTAGGCAAGAATTCCCTCCCTGCCCTGCACCCACAAGCAGGTGCCACGGAGCCTGGACAGGAACCAATGGGGAGAACAAGCCTTCGGACCTCAGCCCCTCACCTCCACCCAGGGCCCTGGACCCCGGGGATCGTGGGGGCCGTCGGGGGCCTACCTTGGCCTTGCTGATAGTGCAGTGGAGGGCGTTGTTCTCCTGGTCGTAGAGCAGGCTGAAATCCAGCGTGCCCAGGGCAGCTGCGGACAGAGGGCTCAGGTCAGGCATCGGCCACACGGTGGGCGGGGGAGGGTTGCCCCCCAACAGCCGCACAGCGCCTGCCATTAACAGAGCACCTACTGCATGCAATCCCTCCGCCCAGTCCCCCAATCCCACCAGCCCTGGGAAGTGAGCACTAGCCCCCTCAGGTTCCAGAGGAGGGACGAGTGGAGGCTCAGTGGGGGCGAGCTCAGCCCCTGTGAGGTGCTGGGGTGCCTGGCTTGTGGCTGGTCCAATGTTGTGGTCCCCTGTACAGGACACTCAGCTAAAGGTTCCCGTCCTCCTGCCCTCCTTGTGCAACTGCCAGTCTTGGCTCCGTGCCTCAGTTTCCCTGACCCGTTAAACATCACAAGGGTTGTGTGAGAGGGCCTTGAGAGAAGCCCTGGGGCCCTAGCCGGGCTGACTGGCTGATCTGCCCCCAGCAACCCTTGGGGCTGCAGCTCCCCAGTCTCTCTGGTCCCTTGGGGGGCCGGGGGCAGGCGGCAAGGAGATAGCTAAGTCCTGGTACTGCTCCCGGCCAGCCTCTTAAAGGCAGCAGTCGATTCCCCAGGGCTGGGCGGAGCGTTCGGCAGTAATTGGGTACACCTGTAGCCCTCGGGTGGCTATCACACAGAGCAGCTGTGGCCGGCCCTGTTCATGTGGCTCCTGGCCTAAGGGTGGGGGTTGCGGGTGCGGGGGCAGGCCCCAGGGGCAAGTCGTGGACAGCAAGAAGCACAATGAAAGGAAGTCTTTAGAAACCCAGATGCTGCCAGACTGCTGGGCTGCTCAACTGGCATCCACTCATTCATTCTTCTTTACCAAGCCTTAGTATAATTAGGTGGACTCCAGGGATGAAAACATCCATAATGCGGGGTTCCTGCCCCAAGGAATCCTATGCTATCCTGCCCCATGGTGTAATGGGAGAAACAGATGAAAAGATTCAGCCCTAGCAGGGTCTGGTGAGCCACGAGTGATAGGGGTCCGAGGGATACACCTTGCCCTGCTGTGAATGGGGGCCACCAGGGAAGGCTCCCCGGAGGAGGTGATGCTTCATCTGGGCCATGAAAGATTCTCCAGGTCCATGCTTTGATGATATTTTCCAAAGCCTTTGGCTTGGCGTGACAGTTGGTCGGTCTGCGGTTCCGTTCAGGCCTACCCATGGCTTGTTCTTTCAAGACGTCCGCCTCCAGAGAGGAGGGACCCTGCCTCAGCCACACCAGTGACATCAGCGAAGAGGGCATGTTCAGTCCACACGGCCGGTCCCGTCAAACCAATCTACCTTCCAGCTGTTCACTGGCGCGGGGATTTGGTGATGCCCATGTATTAAAACACCCCCCCCCCCAAATCCCTGCCCATTTCCCACTCTCAGAGAAGGCCAGCCAGCCAGACGGTGGGGGTCACCTGCTCCCCACTGGGAAACTCAGGCCCCGGGGAAGAGAGGAGGCCCTTTTGCTGGCGCCGCAGGCATCCCTGTTTAAGGAGGGCTGATGCCTCTCCGTGAAACCGACACCCGTCATCCATTCTCAGGAAGGAACAGCGCACCCAGCGCCCCTTCATGCAATGTATGATTTTTTTTTTTTTTAACTCCAATGGAGGTTTTGTAAGAAATAATAGTTTATTAATAGAAGCACGGTCACCATTTTTAGAGATCTGCTCGTGGTGGAGCTCTCTTAGGGATCTTACAGTCCAATGTCTTCATTTCCCATTCAGAGAAATGAGGCTCAGAGAGGGGAGGTGACCTGGTCAGAGCGGCCCAGCAGAACTGGACACAGAATCCAGGCCTCTTCACTTCCATCCTGACAGTTCCTGTCTTAAACCTAGTGGCTTCCAACATTTTTTTTTTTTTTTTTGTCTGCTACTTTGTGAAGCTGAAATCTTAGGGGGATGCCAAAGAGAAACAGAGAAAAGCAGAGCTGCTCTCAGGGACGTGGGGGAGGGGCAGTGGCTGGGCTGCCATCCTAGAGGGGCCTCTGAGTTGGAAACGCAGCTGTGGGCTTGTGGTGCAGGTGAGGAGGCCCCTAAGGGCAGGCAAAGGGGCTTGTCTGAGTGAGCCACGGGGTCCTGCCCTCCACCCACAGAAATCACGTGTCCTGGCCAAAGTTTACATCCTTGGAAAAATAATGGGGGTTGGTCACTAATGGGCCTTGGAGAGTTGTCACCCGCCTGTCGATAATTATAGAGCTTTAATGGGGCTAATTCAGAGAAAATCAGGCTCAAGCCCCGGTCGGTTCCTCTAAGGCCAAACACCCCTTTACTCTGCTGCTGGAGACTGACAGCATCATTCTGACCTTAGTTTGCACCTGAACCTTCCTCACCCGTAAACCCTTGGGAATAGGAAATCGGCACTGGTTGTTTTCTTCCTTCCCTCCTTCCTTCCTTCCTTTCTTTCTCTCTCTAAGAAAAATGTCAGCCCTGCAAATAGTTTTTAAAAACTGTGACAAGAACCACAGATAATTGGTCAAACCTGAGTTGAAACTATTTCATAGTTGGGGAAACTGAGGCACCGAACCAAGCACTGCAGGGGGTACAAAAAAGAATGAGTCATCTGTCCCTGCTTCCCTGGAGCTCAGAGGCAGAGAATTAGAACTTTAGGACCCTCAGAAGTCTATTCATTCTCTTGCTTTCAATTATTCAAAGGTTCACCACTGCCTCCTGGACTCAGTTTAACCTCCTCGGTGTAGCATTCAAGGGCCTCTCTGATATGACCACTCTGGCCTCATCATGGATCTTTCCCCCTTACTTCAGCCTCTTGACTACGGCACCTCTGCTGTGGGCTGTTTCCTCCACCTCTACCCTTGCACACAGCAGTCCCCCCACCAGGAGCACATCTCTTTCCTCCTTCTACTCAGCCAGCCTGCTTCCTCCTTTCTCCCAGGCTCAGAGCAGAGCCTTCTCTATGGGTAAACTCTGTGCAAAACAGCGCTTCCCATTTGGCTTCCTGCCTCCCTTGTTGTCACCGCTGGGCTACTTGCTCATCTCGGTTTCCCTGAACTCCCTCCTGTCAGAGACCAAGTCTCAGGTATCCGTGAATCTCGAACAGTACCTGACATACAGATGGTCTTATAATGTTGAGTACCTAAAATTATGGTCTGAGAGCAACATGCCTGGGCTCCACGGAAGGGGATGCAAAGCCAGCAGGGACTGGGAACTGCTCCCAGCTGATGGCCTTGGGGACAACACTTCCTCCACTCCATCCCTGCCTCCAACGGCACCACTCCTGACCCCACCCAGCATGAATCACGCAGAGGCAGGTGTCCGAACGGGCATGTGATGTCGTTCTGGCCAATGGGACAGAAGGACAGGTCTCCTGCGGACCCTGGGAGAGCTTTCCTTGCTTTTCAACTGAGATATGGGCAAGGAAACTTGTCCTTGTCAAACTGAAGATCTTATGGTTACATGTGACACCTGGACCTGAAACGGGCACCCAGGACCAGGAGGGAGGACACCCTAAGGAGAGCAGAGCATGGCTGAGGGGAGAGGCAGACAGAGTCATCACCTTTGAGGATGCCAACGAGCCACTGCCTACGCTTATCTGGATGTCACGTGATCCCAACTGTCCCCACGGCTTAACACACTTGGAATTTTCTGTTACTTGCAACCCAAACATTCTAGTCCTTACAGCTTGAAAGAAGGATCTGGGTTTCCACAGGTGGAGGCTGGGCGGGAGATGGTGGGCAGGGGAGGGACACGTGCAGATGGTGGGGCCCAGGGCCCGGCTGGGGGACAGCAGGCAGTGGAGTCCAGCTTGGCCAGCCCATACTGTAGACCAGTGGGAGGGAGGACGTGTCTAACCCTGACATTGACTCCCTTTGGCCCCTATTAGATCAGTTTGGAACATGTGAATTTGATGCTTGGGTCTTGAGGTGACTTAATAAAGGATGAGATTTAAAGAGAAGGGGGAAAAAAGGTCGAGTAGATAAAGTCTTTCATTCTCAGCCTTGGACAACAGAGCAACCGCCCTAATTTCTTTTTGTTAGAACAGAGATAATCCAATAATTAGGGCAGCAAATAGCATAACCCTGGCTAAAGCCGTAAGGAACCATCTGGCTTGAATCACTTAGGCTAATTCTAGGGATCTGGCTATCAGAGCCTAGAGGGGGCCCCGGGGCCTGGGGTATGGGCTAGGGAGCGGCTCCGCAGCAGAACCTGGTCCCACCACAGGAAGGAGCCGAGATTTCTGTGTTCTGGTGCCTGGAAAGTCTGCTCAGCTGCTGATGGGGTCCAAGCCTGGGGTGGGCTGCTCCTTGGAGGGGATGAGGGGGCCCAGGCTGGCCCTGGCTCAGCCACAAGCCCTCCTCCTTAGCTCTTTTCAGCAGACTGCCTGGTGATATGAGTGTGGCCAGCCCTCTGTCTGGGCTGGCAAGGCTGTGTCCCCCATGGCCTTGCACTACCGACCTCAAGTGAGTCTGTTCCCTGTGAGGACTCGTGAGCTCCCTGGGTCCCCAGCCCCGGTCCTGTTCCCCTCTGCCCCACTCTCTGCTGCTGGGACAGTGCTCAGGGAAGGAAGGACTGGAGTCCATGGGCTGGAGATGAGGTAGCGGCCTGAGTTTGGGACTTTTGGGCCTCCTTCCTGCCGGGGGGGTTAAGGGAGAGTCCAAAGAAACGACAGGATTTCTCACCACATAACAGTGTGTCATCAGAGGGCCCTTGGTGGCACCAGGAGGGGCGCCTGGAGTTCCTGTGGAAGCTATGTCCTGCCCTGTTCACTCTCTTGGTCCAGCAGGAAAGATGCTGGAAGGGTAGCAAGTTCCTTACCCTTTCTTCCGGAGGTGGCTTTGGGTTCAGGGCATCCAAAGGGGTGACTTGAGTCCCAGTTAGGGCCTGCCCAGATGCACAGCAGGTGAGGGGGTGCTATGTGCCCAGGGTGCCAGGAGCGGGGTGAGGGGGTGTGGTGGGAGAGATCCAGGCACAGCCCTGAGGGCATAAACTCTCCCGACCCAATTTCCCAAAGCTGGCAGGAAAGTGAAGGGAGAGGACTGCTCCCCACCTCCAGGCCCCGAGGGCAAGGCCTCAGTACACTCGGTGCGGTGCGGGCCAGAGTGAGGAGGTCCAAGCCCAAAGAAAGTGCACAAGGGACAGTCCCCTCCTCGGAGGGCGGATAGGCCTCCCTAGGTACGACCATGAGAGGTCGGCCACCTCCCCCAGTGGTGCTGGTAATCTCCACCCTCAGCTTCCAGAGACACATTATCTGCTTGGGGAAACTCCAGGCCCCCGGCCCTAGGCCCACATGAGTCCCCAAACCAGGCGCGGCCACCCTCGCTGCACTGCACGTGGGGGGACCCGGCCCACCGTCCCTCGGCTAAACCCGCGAGAGACCCCTGCCCAGAAAGGTCCACCTCCCGGGCCGGGCTGGTGTGGCTGATTTGAGAGTGACGCGGCTGGGGCTCCAGCGCCGCTGGAGCCCTAGCGAGCCGCACTACCTCCCAGCCCCACCCCCATCTCGCGCCAACCCCTTCCGAACCAGGCGGCAACCTCTTTGGCCTCGGTTTCCCCTCCACTCTCGGTTCCGGCGCGGCAGGCACCCTAGAGACCGGAGAGGCGAGGAACGCCCGCTGGCCCGGCCCGGCCTTGGCCCGGGGGCTGGGGGGGTTGTGTGGGGGGGGGGAACCCCGGCGCTTGCCCCCTCCCCGGGGCTCGGGACTCAGCCAAGGAAGGAGGAGGTGCGGCCTGGGGGCCCTTCCTGGAGGTGGAAAGCGGGCGTAACAGGTGGGCGAAGGTCGGCGGCCCGGGACAGAGCCGCGGCGGGGTCCACGGACGCGGGAGCAGGAACCGCCAAGGTTTTTCCAAAGGACAAGCGGCCCCGCGGTCCTCCGGTGCTCGGCCTGGGCGCCAGCCGAGCCCTCGCGCTCTGCGGACCGCCGGGCCCACTCGGGAGGCCGGCCCGGCCCCAGCCCCCGCGCTCCCTGCCTCCCGCCCGAGCCCGGCCCCTCGGCTGCGAGGCCGGCCCGCACCCGGCTCCCGGGCGGGGAGGACCGCGCCGCAGGCAGCAACTGGTGTCTCCCCGGGGCGCAGCTCCGCCCTTCCCGGGAACAAAAGCCGCCGGCCGCACTGGAGCTCCCCGCCGGCGGGCCGAGAGGGGGCGCGGCGCGGGATCGGAGAACCGGGCCCCGCAAATGGGACGCCCTCAGGGGGCGCCCCCAAACTTCCCACCTCTCCAGTGCGGGTCAGGGAGGGGTCGGGGCTGGGTCTGCAAGGCGCGCGGAGGGCGCACGGAGCCGGCGAGGGGCCGCTACAGGCGGGGGTGGATGCCGGCGAAAGGGGAGACCGCAGGGGGCCGGGGGACCGGCGGGGTCGGGGGTGCGCGCCGGAGGCCGGGCCGGGGGAGGGGGCGGGAAGTCGGCGAGTTGGAAACTTACTGCAGTCGTCGGACTCGTAGCCGTCGGCGTCGGGCTCGTCCTCGGGCGGCTTGGCGGGCGGCCGCGCGGGGCTGGGGCCGGGGCTGGGGCCCGGGCTGGCGCCGTAGGCTCCGAAGAGCTGGTCGACATCCTCGTCGTCGTCGCGGGCGCCGTCGGAGGGGCTTCGGCGGCCCGCGCTGGCCGCGGCGAGGCGCGCGGGGGCGTCCGGGGGCGCAGCGGCGCGGGGCCCGGCGTCCGGGGGCAGGCCCCGCGGAAAGCGGGGGAAGTAGTCGGATATCTGCTTGATGGGCCGGATTGGGCCGGGGCACACGTCGATGGCCATATGCTCCTGGATGCTGATGGTCGCCTTCTCCCCGCGCCGCCGGAGGGTCATGCAGGCAGCGCGGCCCCACCCGGGCGCGGCCCGGCCCCAGCCCGGCGCGGCCCCGGCCCGGGGTGGCGGGGTGGGGGGGGGGGTCGGCTCAGCAGGCCCGGCGGGGCGCGGCGAGGGCTGCGGGCATCGCCGGCGGCGCCCCCGGACGGTCCTGATGCGGCAGCTGCCTGCTCGGCGGCGGCCGGCTAGTGAGTGCCGGGGGCCGGCAGGCGGGGGGCGGGCCCAGCCCGCGTCACCCGGCAGCAACCAAGCAGTGTGAGTGTGCGGGCTGCGCGGGCGGGCGCGGAGCGGAGCGAGCGGCGCCGCACTCACTCGCGCTGGCACCGGCGCGCGCACACCCGCGGGCACCGGGCGCCTTCCACTCGTGCACACCGGCAGGCCCGCCGGGAAGCCGGGCGGGGAGCCGCAGGATGCACACTCGCACGTCCCCACCCGTGCCAGCCCTCTGTTGGGTTCTGTTCGCTCTCACAGGACACACGCGGGTGTACCAGATCTCACTCCAAGCACACAGGAGCGTGTGCAGACGCTTGGCAGAAGCGTCCACCGGCTCACACTTGCAGGACACATACACGAACATGTATCCCTACAGGGCTGGTTGAGGTTGCGGTGGTACCCTACGCCCCCAGCACACACCTGCCTAACAGGATACACAAACACACCCCTGGAATTGATGGGGGACTCAGAGCACAGCCCTCCCCCCTCCCCACATCTACAGGACTCACGGCCACACTCCTAGGAGTGTGGGGACAGGTTGCTGACATGCTAGGAGGACATGTACATCCTCGGTGGTCCAAGGTCATTGTAGGCACAATCTGTTCACACTTCCTCTCAGGTCACATACAAGCACACACTCTCTGTAACCCTGAGTCAGTCCCTCACTTGGTCAGTGGAGGACCCTGTCTCCCCCCTCTCCCCATGGGGACAGGGTGGGTAAAAACCTTGAACACAGGCTGTGGTCAGGAGAGGGTCCTGGGCAGAAGACCCCTTCCCAGTGAGTGATGGATGAGGCAGAGGTGGGGAGGCAGGGCCTCGCCTGCACACGGGCTCAGGCTCCCCCACACAGTCAGAGAACTAAACAAATCTGGACAGCCCAGCCCCAGTGCTTTCCCGGAACAGAGCTCTGTTGGGAATGGCTGCTGCTTATATAGGTGTGTCTCTGGAAAGTCTTGGGCCAGAGCAGAATCCTGTTTACTCCCTGGTTTCTAGGGACGTACCAGAAATGCTTATCTTCTTGGCTAGGTCCCTTCCATGAGTCTGAATGAGGGGCCCCAAGCCTGTGTCCCTCCCTCCACCATAACCCCTTGAAAGGGTGGGGAGCAGAGAGGAGAGAGAAGAGGCCCTTTCTCATCACTTCAAGCTGCTACATCCTGAGATCTTCGATGTCTTTGAACCTCAGTTTTCTCATCTGTGAAATGGGGCTAATTCCAACCCACCAGCCTTATGGTGAGACCCCTGCTAGCACAGAACACGACAGAAAAGAGGTGCTCGGTAGGGTTGGCTTTCTCTTCTCCCTTCCCTGGGGAGACAAGTCTCACTGGTGAGAAAGGATGGAGAATCACATGCTCTTTTGGGTTGGTTCTGCCCTGGATGGTGACAGTCACTGTGCTGTATCAAGAACGTTCACAGCGCTCACTGCATTGATTCTTCACATCACGCCACGTTGTAAACAGGATATACTGTTCTCATGTTCAGGTGAGGAAATCAAAGCTCTGGCGCATGGACTTACCCACAGTGATGCCGGCTTGTAGCAGAGCTGGGATGAGAAACCCAGTTGTCCTGACACCCCCTCCTCTGTCTCTTCTTCCCTCACCCCTACAAAGCTCCAGGGGTCAGAGCAGAGCTGGAAACACAGGTTAAATGTTATCCCCCAGAGCTCTTCCTGAGCTTCCGGGATGGAGACAGCCAGAACTCAGGAGGAAGAGGAGGGGAAGCAGGAGGGGCCAATAGTCTCATGGGTTATGGTGGGAATGAACTGGCCTGGGGGCCCCCTAAGGACCATCTGGGATCCTGGTAGGAGAAAAATTCAGCCTTTGAGGAGTCAAAGGCCAAGGGAAGGACAGAAGAGACTGGAAGCCTAACATAGTGGATTTCTCATTCCTGGGAATGCTAAGGGGATTCGTCCTTAAACAGGCACAGAGTGACTTCTGTCCCGAGGTGGCTGCTTCACAGTGATTATGTAATGATACAGGTATTAAAATACAGACACACTGAAGCATCATTTCATAATTCTTTCACTTGAGGAGAAAGAGAGTGCTGTCATCTTTTCACAGTTGGGGAAACTGAGGCTTCAGGAAGGCAAGTGACTGGGAATGAGAGTGGATATCCTGACCCCTGACCCTGTGCCCTTTTGACATCAAAGGTATACCTCTGGGGGCGCCTGGTGGTTCAGTTGGTTAAGCAACTGCCTTCTGCTCAGGTCATGATCCCGGGGTCCTGGGATGGAGCCCCATGTAGGGCTCCCTGCTCAACAGGGAGTCTGCTTCTCTCTCTCCTTCTGTCCCTCCCCTTGCTTGTGCTCACCCTTTTTATCTCTCTAATGAGTCAGAAAGTAATAAATAAATAAATAAATAATTTTTTTTTAAAATTTTAAGAAAAGAAAAGGAATATCTCTGTGCTCACTGGGGTGGGGATAGAAGGGCAGCGGCCTCTCCTTCTGGCTTCTTGACCTTCTGTGGGTCTGGCTTTTTGGAGGATCAGCTCACAGATTTCGGCTCTGCAGGTACTGGCTCTCGGAGGGTCTGGAAGAAGTGGGGAGGGCCCAGCCTCCAAAGCACTGAGTCAAGGAACCCTGGGGTACCCCTTGGAGAAAGGCATGGCATATGTGGACCAGCCTCCAGCAAGGGGCAAAATGGAGAGCCACTCTGAGGTCTGAGTTCATCCAGCTCTGAGCCCCACTGAGATGGGGTAGAATCCCCTAGAGGGATACAATTGGTGCTATCTGAGCAGGTGTCCATTTTCTAGAAAGAGTATGGGCTGGGGAGTCAGGCAAATTTAGATTCAAAAGCCACTGTCTCCCAGCTCCTAACTATGTCTGACTTTGGGCAAGTTGCTTCCTTAGTCCCGTCCGTCTCACTGGTGGCATGGGGGAGGACACGAACAATTTTGTGAGAGATGCTGGAAAGGATGGATATAAAGTGCCTGGCATGCAACAGGCACTCGGTCAATTGTAATTCTCTTGCCCCTACCTTCCTGGTGCAAACCATCTCTGTATGCCCTGTGCCTGCCTCTGTTTCCCTACCAGTGAAGTGGGGTGGGCCGCCCTCTTCTTGTCTGCTGCAAGGACCAGGTGAGGATGCTGGGAGAAGTGCTGGGAGAAGTGAATGTACTTGCCAAGGCTGGGGTGCTGGCTGGCATGAATGAGGATCTTTAAGTCCGGACCCCATCCGTCACATCGCCTTCATGTTGGCAGCTGGATCGGCCCTTAACAGAGTTAATGGCCCTCAGTCACAGCCTTCAGGAACCTTGGGCCTACGCTTCCTCCCCACCTGCTTCTCCTAACAGACTTCTGAGAACCACAGCCACCCCATAAGGCCTCCATCCAATGAAGTAGAAGTGGGTTCCTCGAAGGATGGCCCAGGGATCTGTACCAGCAGGACGCTTGTTAATAATGCAGATTCCAGATCCCTACCTCACACCCACTGACTCAGACGTGTGTGTGAAGACTCAGGATGCATCTTAACAAGCACCCCTGAATTATTTTTATGCACAATTATTTTTATGCGAATTGCTGGGTTAGAAGGTGCTAAGGTTTAAGACCCTGAATCTCCACCCATTTTGCTGCCTCGAAACTGTTCAATGTGCAACACCCAGGTGGGGGTAGGTGTTGGAATTTCTGCAGTACTTTGGCAGAGTCCCACACACACCACTTTGGGCATTGTGACTTCTTTTCCTGGCTGAGAATGACCAGTTAAAGCCTTTCCTTCCAGAAGGTGACAGGCATCTTAGGGGAAATGACCCTGCACTGGGCTAGATGTTCGTGGTTGGCATCTCTGGCTGGCTGGCTGGGGTCCACCGGCCCGGGGAGGAAGGGCCCTCCCTGGCCCTGCCCTGACACGTACCCCCAATTTCCACTCTTTCCGGATTGCTGGAGGAGCTCTTGGCATGTTGTGCTGAAAGAACTTTCTCTATATTCCTAGGAATCTTTTACCCAAAGGAGGGGCTGATGGAGGAATTCTCAGCACCGGGGCTGGTTGGTGAAGAGGCCTTCCAGGGGCTCTTAAGAATCTGTACTTTTCCAAGCATTTATTGAGCCCCTCCCCTGTGACAGGCCCTGTGTTACATTCTCCGGGGGACCTGGTGATAAAGTCCCCCTTTTCTTTAGATTCCAGTGATGGAAAGCAGACCACTGCCTCCTCCTTGCCCCGCACGGTGGCCTCAGTGTGGGAAGCATGGTGCAATACCGAGTAAGCGAGGCCCCATAAGTGTTTGCATGGTAGCCTGTGGCTGCTGAGGGGCACGCTAGATGTGCTCATTTATTATGCATGCACATTCTCATAAACACCTTAAATGCATAAATGCATTTACTAGCATTATGCCTACAGTGGGGAAAAGGTAACACTTACCTGATGGCATTGTTTTGTAGGTTTCAAATGCTCCTGGAGCTGCTGGGAAGGGCTAAGTGGCTTAGAGATGCTCGTCGCCTTCCTCCTTTTGGGACACCTGTCCAGTGGTGTGTGGACCACGGATGTGTGAGCCCCTCACCTGCCCCTCTTAATTCCCCTGTGAGGAAATGGGCCTGCCAAGATGGGGGACCCGGCCCAAGGTCATAGGAGGCAGAACCCAGACTCACACCCAGGGGTTGGGTGGAAGGACCACAGCTCTGTCTCTGCTGCTGAAAGGAAAGCAACCCAGGGGAGAGGCTTACCTGCCTGGAGGGACTGAGCCTGGGATCAGGCTGCCTCTGGGGGAGATCAGATGCCAGCAAAGGATAAGATAGAATCCTTAGGGGCAGCTCCGGAAATGACCTGCTGGAGGACAGGGGTGTAGTCTGAGGCTTGGGAGACAGCCCAGATGAGGCTGGGCCCCCAAACCCTGCCCCCAGAGACCCCAGGGCCGCTGGAGCCCAGGGTCTTGTCCGAGCGTCTGTAGGATGGGCGTGGCCACATCAGCATTAGCGGAGGTTAGAATGGGCAGGAGCTCTAACTGTCAATTTTGAAGCCTAGGTCAACAGCCGCACATGTTCCATCAAACAGCTTTATATTAATGATGCAATTCAGAACGGGTTCACAGTGCAAATGGTGGCTTCCAATTTTAATTCATTCTACTTTTAAAGTTCAGGTAACTCTACTTTTTAAAGTTCATGAAATAGTTCAGTCATACAAGAAAGGCCCGGAGAATAATCTAAAGACTGCTTAAACCCACCGCCAGCTTACAAATAAAACACTACAGGCTCCCCAGAAAGCTAAACATGCAATTCCCACAATTAAAAAAAAAATACAGAGGCATTTGAAATGCCCTGATATTCCTCCTCCATTCCATTGCTCTCCCCAGAGGAGGTCACTGTCTCAAATTTGATTATCATCGTACCATGTGTCCATTTTTACATTTACTAAATACATACGCATCTGTAAACAAGGCGTGGTATTGTCTTGCTTGTTGTAAAATCTCATATAAATGATATATGGTACATAGCCTTATTCAGCTGATTTTTTCCACTTCCTGTGGTTTGTGAGATTTACTCCAGTGGGTGCGTGCATGTAGCTTTAGTTTGTTTGCTTTGTGGTTGTTTTTAAGATTTATTTATTTGACAGAGAGAGAGAGCAAGAGAGGGAACACAAGCAGGGGGAGTGGCAGAGGGAGAAGCAGGCTTCCTGCCGATGCGGAGCTTGATCCCCAGACCCTGGGACCATGACCTGAGCCGAAGGCAGACGCTTAACGACTGAGCCACCCAGGCACCCCCTGTCATGGATATTCTTGTCTCCTGGCCCACATGTGACAGTGCCTTTGCAGTTCCTCAGAGAGAGAGAGTGGCTGGGCAGAAGGACAGAGAGAACTTTAGTGCCCGAATGCTCTCCAAAGCAGTTGTGACCATTTCCATTCCCAGCAGCCGCGCGTGAGAGTTCTTCATTCTCCATGTCCGCATCACACGTGGTGTTTCCAGACTTGACTTTTTGTTAGTCTGACTGCTGAGAAAGGACATCTCATCGTATTGAATTTGTTATCCTCGCTTCCTCGGTGCTGTTAGACCTTTGCTGCGAAGGGTGGGCGTGTGCTGCCAATAGTAAATGTAGAAAACTGAAAATTGAAGAGTTTCTATCAGTAAGGAGGTAGGTCAAATACAGGAGTCACCTGTGTGGTGGAATAGTGTGCAGCCGTCAGGAAGGACAAGGCAGCTCGTGCGCACGGATTGGGAAGATCTATTGATATTCTGAGGCACTAAAAACCTTTTCACCTCAGAAGTGTGGTTAAGTAAAAAAAGAGGCATAAACAGTATATAAATAAGAGGATACATACATGCATGTATATTTTCATGTGTGTGTAAGATACCTCTGGGCTTGAACCCAACATCAAATCATGATGTTGTACAAATAGATGTCAATTGTACCTCAGTAAAAAAATTATAATTATTTAGGGTGCCTGGGTGGCTCAGTTGGTTAAGCGACTGCCTTCGGCTCAGGTCATGATCCTGGAGTCCCGGGATGGAGTCCTGCATCGGGCTCTCTGCTCCATGGGGAATCTGCTTCTCCCTCTGACCTTCTCCCCTCTCATCCTCTCTCTCAAATAAATAAATAAAATCTTTTAAAAAATAAAAAAATAATACTTGTTTAAAACGTCACTGTCTGGACTTCCAGCCCTGGAAGCAAGTCCTAATCCCTGTTCCATGGCTGGGATGGTGGGAGCCAGGAGCCGGCACCTGGACCCACGGAGGCAGGACTCTCCACAGGAGGGCGCTCTGACTTCCTGGGTCCTCCACTGGGCAGAGGGGGCCGCTGCTGAGGCCTCACCTTGGCAGAGCACGGCCTAACTCTCCAGCAGGACTCCCGTCCACAATGACCTGGGGGGCCTGAGTGCCCATGCATCTCTGAGCTTCCCTAGCTACACGCTCCCTCCCACCGCTGACTTCCCTCTCAACCCTATCCCTATGTCTCAGTCCTGCTTCTCTGGAAACAAGACTTCTGATGACCCGGGCCTCCCCCACCATTTCACCAACCCCTTCCATCCCTCGGCAGTGGAGCCCCCCAAACCCTTCTGAGGCTCCTACCACCGTGCAGGACTCCAGCCCCTGTCGACATACACATGATCCTTCCCATGTCGTTCCAGTGGCTCCTGACACCTCTGCCAGCCAACACCAAGGACCCAGTCCTGGACCCCTCAACTGCCAACCACCTTCCCTGCAGCTTCATCGCACCCACCATCCCCCATGGCCTCACCCTGGGCCCTGCCATGCCCTGTGGCCATGCTAGTCTGCAGCCCAGACAGGGTTGCAGGGACCAGACACCAGATGTGGGGGTGCCGAGCTCCCAGGACAGAGTAGCCTCCTTCAGAGTCCCCTGCTGCTACTGACGGCTCTGTTGCCCGAGAGCTGTGCATCTCCACCTGCCCCAGCCTTCCGGGGGGCCCAGGGTCTGAAGAGCAGTTTGAAAACCATTGGGCCCCCTGTGAAAGCCCAGAGCAGAGCCAAGCAGCATCCTGAACTGTCAGTCCCCAAGCTCTGTAACTTAAAAGGCGGCCCCAAGACTATGATCTGCATTATTTACTTTACATTTTTCTTTATAAATCAACTTGCTTTAAAACTGCTTTAAGGGTCGCCTGGGTGGCTCAGTTGGTTAAGCGGCTGCCTTCGGCTCAGGTCATGATCCCAGCGTCCTGGGATCGAGTCCCACATCGGGCTCCTTGCTCAGCAGGCATCCTGCTTCTCCCTCTGCCTCTGCCTGCCACTCTGTCTGCCTGTGCTCGCTCTCTCTCTCTCTCTCTCTCTCTGACAAATAAATAAATTTAAAAAAATTAAAAAAAACTGCTTTAAATATTGGGCCTAGCTTCGTCCTAACAAAAGAATCAGGGATGGCAATCAGTGTGCTGGTTATATTTCTCTACTGCACACGGACAGAGACATGTAATTATTACAACAAAATAGTTTTCATTAAGTACATGAGGTTGAGTCCATTGCCCAAGGCCTCACAACTAGAAAGAGCCAGAACCAACATTTGAGCCCAGCAGTTTGGTTCCAGAATCCATGCCCTTGACCATCACCAGCCTCGATGTGTTCAGCCCTGTCACCCTGGCTGTGACAGTGACTCTTCCCCCAACTCCCATTGACAATCCAAGTTGGCCGCACATATTTAAGCTGAAGATAACGGAGCACAGTGCTTTGCAGACATGTGAGGGGTGTTGAGGCTGGGTGAGGTTTGCTTAGCGTCTTCCATGGTTTTTGCCAGCTCTGGGTCCATCCTCCCCGTTCATGGGACACCTGCGCTGGGGCCCACACTCCTGTGGGGTAGGCTTGAGGCCTCACCCCTGCCCTCCTGAGAGAGCCCAGGGACTTGGCGGGGGACTGGAGCTCTCTGCTCCATGGGGGCACCCACCCCCACCCTAGCTTCTGGGTCTCTGAAACCCAAGGCTTGAGTAAGAGACAGCCCAGCCAAGGGGGTGGTGGTGGGTCGTTGCAGGGGGCAGGGTCCACACTAAAGCTGGGGTGGGAGAGTGTGGCTGTTTGCAGAACTGTTCGTGGTTCAGCGGGCAGGAGCTTCTGGGGTGCAGGGGGTCCCCCGGGGTGGGGGGTGGAGGCCTGATGCCCTGCTGAATGTCACACTGCCCCTGGACCCTGGATGCCAACAGCGGTTCTGCCTGCCTTCTGGGCGAGTGTGTGGAGCACTTGGCGGCATCTGTATTTAGAGTTGAAGAGTTGGGGACAGCGAAGGGCTCTTCCAGCTCCTCTGGCACCTCCCCCCAGCACGGGCTCATGCCTAATCATACCCACTGGTGGGGCCGCCACACCTCTGCCTGCCGCCTTCACTGTTCCCTGACCCTGCTGCTTGGGTTCTTCCTGCAATACCCCCGTGGGGCTGTGTCCATGACACGCTCCGGGGCTTGTCACACAGCTTGGGATTTTAGGTTTAAGAGTCTGTCTCCCTACAGTGTCAAATTTCTTGAAGACCTGGAAGAGACTGCTCCATCTTTGTGGACCTCGAAGTGTGGGTTCTTACTTGAGATGACCTTGAGGCGCCCCCCCCCCCCCCCCCCCCCCCCCCCCCCCCCCCCCCCCCCCCCCCCCCCCCCCCCCCCCCCCCCCCCGGCAGTCTCAGGACTCACCCCCCCAGGGAGCCCAGGCGGCAGGCCTGGAGTGGGACCTGGGAATCACAAGCCCAGCACAGCTCGACTAACATGGAAAGCGAGGTCCTGAGAGGTGACCCAACCTGTCCAAGGTCATCTGGTAACTTTGTGTCAGGGACAGGGCTTGAGCCCAGTATCTCCCCTTGTCCGCCTGCCCCTGGACATAAACAAGGGCTTGCCTCAGAGCATTTGTACTGGCCCGCTCCTTTTCTTTTTGTCTTTTCTTGTCTTCTCTTCACTTTTTTCTTTCTTTCTCTTTCTTTCTTTCTTTCCTTCCTTCCTTTCATTTCTTTCTCTTTCTTTCTTTAAGATTTTATATATCTATTTGAGAGAGAGGCAGAGAGAGAGCACGCACATACCACGAGCAGGGGGAGGGGCAGAAGGACAAGTGGACTGCACACTGAGTGGGAGCCCCACACGGGATTCCATCCCAGGATCCAGAGATCATGACCTGAGCCGAAGTCAGTCGCTTACGGACTCAGCCACCCAGGGGTCCCTAGCCAGCTACTTTTCCAAAATATCCTTGCACCAAATCCCTCCAAGGGTGGCTCATTCTCACTTTTAGATCTGGGCTCAAGACTGTCTCCTAAAGCGACTGACAACCCTACCAAAGCCGCAGTGTTCAGGTCCTTTTTATTGTTTCTAGAAGGGGAGCTCCCCGGGGGCAGGGATCTAGCACGGAGTCTGGCCCATGGCTGGTGGAGCTCAATTCACAGTGCTGGAAGGGGAGGGATCTGAGCACCTAGGCAGCCCAGACCTACCAGGCCTGGCTCTGGCTGTGGGCGAGAACTCGGGGTTACAGGCCGGGCCAGGGGGTGGGAGGAGGCAGGGAAGGCCAGCCCAGGCCCTGCCAGCCCGTCGGCCCAGCTCCTCCCCGCCTGCGCACGCGCTCCTACTCTGGGCGGGTGGCCTTGGAGACAGAAGCATTTAGAGGGAGGAGAGAGGGAAAGCACAGGTCATCCATCAGCCGGGAGACGTGGAGAGCCTGGTAAATCAGGAAGGCTGTCTGAGGCCCCTTTGCCAACTGTCTGCCGGCGCTCAGGGCGTCTGGGAGCCGGGGGTGGGGTGGGGGGGAGGCAGGCTGAGGGCTGCTGTAGCCCAGTCGCCCCCATGGGGACTGAGGACAGCCAAGGCCACCCCAGGCCTGTTTGAGGAAGGAGGACCAAGGCAATGCTCCAGGCCCCCCCCCCCCGCCCCCCGCACCCTCACGCGCTTTAGTCTGGGGTCCCAGAGGCGGCTCTTCAACCTCTGCCAGCCCTCACCCCAGCCCGCAAGGCAGGCTATTCTCTTGTTTTAACTATTTTGAATTTCAATGCATGAGTATAGAGATTAACATAACAAACCCAAAAGCATTCTCAACAAAAAGAACATTTTCATCTTTTTTTTTTTTTGAGAGGGTTTCTAACTTAAAAAAAGTGAACTATAACCTTGAAAATTGCCTAAAGCATGATGCATAATCACATTTCAGCCCCGGAGTCTCGAAATGAGCCTCCAGTGCGGGTCCTTCACTTGCTCACGTCCCCTGTCCCTTTGTGCTCTGGTTTCTGTGACACTGTGGCCTGGATTCCCTGGGTTTTTAAAAATATCAATACCATAAAATATCACAGATAAAACTTTCCCTTCCTGGGTCCCATGCCTACCCCCCTGGGGGGGAGGCAGGCATAATTATGCAGCTGCTGTGGACCCCCCACACCCGCCTTTGATATTTTTACTACGCATATTTATATTAGAGAAGTATTGTTTTATACAGTTTAACACTTCTCACAGATGGCACTGATACTGCATGTATTATTTTGCAACTCGACTCTGAATGTTTTGTGGAAAAAAAACAGCTTTATTGGGGTATAATTTATATACTATAAAACTTACCCGTTTTAAGTGTAGGACTTAATGATTTTTAGCAAATTTACAGGGTGGCACAACCATCAGCACAATCCAATTTTAGAACCGTTCTATCCCCCCCTGAGAAGTCTAAATGCTTGTTTTTCCTTTTTTTCTAAAAAAAAATGTGAAGAGCTGCCATCATAAAGCTCCCACTGTGTACCCTGCACCAGTCTGAGAGCGCCCCGCCCCTCACTCAGCCCTCACAGCCCCCCCCCCCCCCCCGCAAGCGACAGTGACCCAGGGCACAGAGAGGGTGAGAAACAGGCGGACACTTGAATCCCACGGATGGGACACTGAGGCTAGGATTCAGACCCAGATCTGCATGACTCCCAGGTCCCAACCCTCTTCTAGTCCCGTCGGCAGCTTGTCTTTTTTATTACTGGAACGGGAGAAAGGGAGAAGAAGGAAGGGGAGAACAGGTGGAAAAGGAGAGAGAGGTCAGAACCATTGTTTAAATTCCTCTGTGCTCATGCCTATAACCACAGACACACGTACATACCTGCGTCTTTGTGCACTCCTGCAGTTGTACAGGTGACCACATGTGTACCCATGTGTGTGCACACATCTGCACACGCCCGTGCAGATGCAGACATCCATGCTCACATGCACGCGCGACCACACGAGCACCCCTGACCAGAGTCGGTGTTCAGAGATGCTCTGGTGCTCAGAGGGAAGAGAACATCTGTGTGTTTGTGTGTGCGCGCGCGCGTGCGCACGCTTGCGCTGGGAGGGGGCGGTTCAACCCTACCACTGTTTCGACAGCCCCCTCTTTGCCCGAGTCTCTGCTGAGGACCTTTGCTAAATAAAGCTTCAGTGCCTGGGAAATGGAGCTGGGTATGATCTCTGGAGACTTCTCTGAGCTTCTGGAGCCATAGGGCCAGCCCAGCCTTGCGTTGCCAGGGGTCCAATCCACCGAGTCTCTGCTCCCTGGTCTGGAATGCTTCCTGTTCCCCAAAGATCACTCCTGTCCCTGGACCCATTTGAACATACACAGACCCGCACGGAACTGTGGGAGCCCTGTTGAAAAAGCACCAGCAAACACTGAGGGAGCAAGCACTGGATGCCAGCTACATGGCCTCATCACAGGCCCTCGAGGTGTGCATGGTCACGGCTGCCATTTTAGATGGGAAACTGAGGCACATGGGTCTTCCACAGGATCCTACGACTAACAAGAGGTGGTGAGGACAGACCCAGGAGTGCTGGCACCCGGCTCCCAAGTCTTGATCCTGCCTGGGGTTTGCAAAAGCTGGTCAGCTGACAGGTTCGTGAAGCAGGTTTTCCACGGCCATGGCAAAAGAAGAAAAGCAGAGGACCACATAGTAAGTTGTTGTTGTTGTTACAAAATTAAATCCACTTCATTTGGAAAAGATGGCTTTTTTCTTGATTCTTTTTCCTTTCTTTCTTTTTTTTTTTAAAGATTTTATTTATTTATTTGACAGAGAGGGAAATCACAAGTAGGCAGAGAGAGAGGGGGAAGCAGGCTCCCCGCTGAGCAGAGAGCCCAATACGGGTCTCGATTCCAGGACCCTGAGATCATGACCTAAGCCGAAGGCAGTGGCTTAACCCACTGAGCCACTCAGGCGCCCCTTTTTCCTTTCTTTTCTGAAATGAGAGTGATTTTGTATGGCGGCTATGATTTTATATTCTTACTTAGCAAGATAAAAATATGGGCAGCTGCATGCCAACCCCCAAATCTGGGGGAAATTTTTCTGGCTTGTGGCCCCCCTAAAGTTCAGGCCTCTTTGGGGTGCTCCCCACTTGGCATGCCTCAGCCTGCAACTGGGACTTCCGTTTCTCTCTGTCCTCCCCAGTTTCATATCTGTTTGCACCAAAACAACCTAGCCGAGGAAAGGCAATCCAGGATGTTTGGAATTTTTGTGTTACCAGCTCAGACTCTGGATCGAGTTAACAACAAAATGGACGGAAATTCTTTTTCTCCTTCAGCAGTCAGATTTCAAGGCAACCTCAAACCCGGGAACTCAGCCAGCTCTGGGGAAGTGAAGGAATCAAAGGCCTCTGAACAGTAAGAAAAAAAATAAAACATAAATGTCTTAAGAACAGAGCTGGGTTCGGAGCCCAAGCTTTGGCCTCACTGCAAATTAAGAACAATGATTTGATAAAGCTTGTTTATCTCCCTTGTGGGGGGCAGTGGGCAGTGGGCTCCAAAGGCAGCTGGGAGGACTGTGGGGGGCTGGCAGAGTTAACAAGGGCACTCAGGGGAAGGCTGCCCCAAGGGCCCAGGGTCATTTAGTGTGGGGGTAGAGAGGTCTCCTTTCCGCAGCACCCTGAGTAGTCAAGCAAAACTGATAAGACACTTATAAGTTGATCTGGAGAAAAAGGTGCTCCTACTACATCTTGGGATGATTTTCCTAAAACTGGCTAAAAAGCAATCATAAAACCAAAACAAGACTGGAACTGACAAGGGAAAGGATGCACTTTGGTGCATCTGGAAGCTTCAGGGAGAGTGGAGAGCACCAAGGGGAGAGTGCCTCGGCTGGTGGGAGGCAGGGGTCAATCTGAGCAAACCCTCCCCTCTCCCCTTCCAAATTACAGTGTTGGGCAGGGGCAGGAGCTTCCCTCTGGGAGCTGGCCCTTGGGGCGGGCCTGGTACCCCAGGATTGTAGATCCAATTGCATTTGCCCTCCTCTCCTCCCAGACCTTGCCCCCAGAGCTCGGTAGCTATTCTGGGCCCCCTCTGATCCTGGGAAGTGGGTGTAGCCAGAAAGAGTGGGTAAGTCAGGACATTTATTGCCCTTACATGAATGAGGCCGTGTTTGAAGCATGTGCCATTCCTATTTCATGTAATCCTCACGGTTATTCTCTCCAGAAGACTGAGTGTCAGAGAGGTTAAGTTATCTGCCTAAGATCACACAGCCAGCTCGCACCAGAGTTAAGAAAAGGATACAGCTTCGTCTCTCTCCAGGGCCTGGGCTTTCTGCCCTTGACTCCCCAACCTCTTCAGCCAGCTGGTGGCAGGTTCTGCTGCTTGGGGCTTCCAGGGAGGACACGCCTGCTCGGGGGCAGCCGTGTGCCCAGCCTGGGGGTGGACCTCACATTCTCTCTCGCTCCCCAGGGCTGTACCAACAGCAGAAAGGAGAATGCTTTCATTTCTGTTCCCCCAGCTACCAGCTCGGACACAGCAATGCTACTGTGGTCACAGTGTTTTCTGAGTCAAGCAGGGTATGAGGAAAATCGCTCTTTCCCTGGAATAATTTATCATCTTGTTATTTCCATTAGCTGACTCTGTTTGAGTCTATTCCGTGCTGAGCTGTTTGAATTCCCAGCTTGGAAATCCCTGGGCTGGGCGGGAAATGCCGCTTTTCATGCTCTCCCATGCTCAGAGGGGATGACGGTGCTGCCGTCAGGTGGGGGACAGGGCGTGGACTGTAGTGGGGACAGGGCTGAGTTTACAAACTGGGGCAGGAAGCAGGGGGAGTTCTGGTTTCTTCTGACTCCACAGGTGTGTGGTGGAGTTCCACAGGGGTGGCAGAGGCCTTCTGGGATCCACAGCTGGGAGTGCCTAGGAAGGCCAAGGTCCTGGCAGGAATGGGGATGGTTCTAGAAGATGAGACCATGGCCCTGGACCAGGGTGCAGAGTGAGGCTGCTTGAGGCTGCTGGTTGCAGTTTTCCACAAGGTGAGGGTCCTGAGCACACAGCTCAAGAGCTGGGGCCTCCCGTGCACGCCCTTGCTCTGCCCCCTGCTGGCAGTGTTATCTCGTGTAAATTGCTTACCCTCTCCCGGCCTCAGTTTTTTCATCTGCGGAGTGGGAGGAATGATGTCGCCCTCCCAGTGCCGTGAGGATGAACGGACGGGAAGCGTGTGAAGAGTTTAGTCTAGCCGCCTCGCCGCCAGCCAGGGCACGTGTGACCTAGATGTCAGCTGTTTACGGAGATGGGCTCTTCCCAGTCGGCCTGAGAGCTTCGCTTGTTTGGGCACTTCTGGGAAGCCCCTCAGTTCTGGAGACGCTGGGTCTGGTCTCCACACTCCTCAGATCTAGGGTGGGAGCCCTCAGAGTCCACTCCAGTGCCCTGGGGGAGGCCAGAGCCTTTGCCAAGGGCCTTGTACTGTCCTGAGTGTCAGCTCGCTCCGACTCTGAGATCTTTGGCTGAGTTAACTCCCTGGTCAGGGGCGGACTTGAGTTTCCATATTCTAACTTTTGAACCACAGAGAGTCAGATGTAAAATTCAGGCCCTTCTTCACCCAAATCCATCTGCATAAGGATCTGGGCAGGCAGGTGACCCTGGGGACGGTCAGGGCGGGGTGAGGAGTCGCTTCCTTCCCTGTGGTGCCAACGGCACCCAACGGGACATGGCAGCCTATGCTTCAGCCACCCCCAGGGGGCACGTGGCCACGCGGGGGGCGGTGGGGGCTGTAGTCAGGGATCCCCATCTCTCCGGTTTCAGTCTCTCACCTCTCTCCCTTCTTCACTTCTGGCATCTTTTGTGTGGCCTTGGTCCCCTGGTGAAGTGTGTTCTTGCGATCATCTGTGATCAGCTTTTGAAAGTATTTTCCTAAACAAAGACAGTTCCTCCCCAGGAGGACTCATGGGGCCACGTGCCCAGATATTAGCAGCTGTGCTTCGCAGGGACCGGCGCTGAGTCATCTGTTTAGACTTGGAAAGCCCTACGCATCGGGAAAGGCCACGTTTGGGCTCTGTTCCATTCCTCCCTCCCTCCCTCCACCCTGTCCGCCCACTCACCCACCTGCAACGTCCCTTGACAGCTAACCCAAGACGAACGAGACGTGGCCTCTGCTTTGATGGAGCCTGTGGGGTGGACGGACTTGGGAGCCCAGCCCTGCCCCACCCCATCTGGAGGTAGAACCCAGGCTCTGCACGGGGGGCAGGATGACAACATCTAGCCTTCTGTTCCCTTTCCCTCATAAAGCGTGAGCCTGGACAGAGAGGTGGAGAGATGGCAGTCAGAAGGGAGGGAAGGAAGGAGGGAAAGGATCCACTTGTCAGCGGCTCAGCAGGTACAGCCAGACTTAAAACGTCCCCAAAGAGTGTCTGCTGAGAGGCAGGGGGAACCGGCATCCCGGGGTCTGCTCAGAGCTCGCCTGTCTGGCTGAAGACTGGGGGCCACAGCTTGTCCGGGGCTCCTAGGGCTCTTCCAGCTCCCATCCACCTCCCCTCCCCATCTCCGCGGTACTGAGTAAGGCCAGTGCTGGGCTTTCCTTTGGTCTCATCCCTCCCCTGTGCAGAAGAGCCTCTGCTGGTCTGCTGGCACCGTGGATGAGCGATTTGAACCAACCGGTCACGCAGTTTGTAAACAGACGCATCTTTCTGTGTCTGTGTGCACTAGTGTGTGTGCGTGTGTGTGTGTGTGTGTGTGTGGGTGTTTGATGTCTATCTCCCCTGGCAAGGGTTTCTGGCTGGTACCTGGGGCATCTCTCCTGCAGCTGGGCCCTCCACCTGGTAGCCTCATGCTGGAGGCTTCTCCTCCCTCCCGAGAGGCAGGGTGCTTGCATGGGCAGCCTGGGGTGGGCGATCCAGACAGATCAGTTTCTAACCATCTCAGCCTCCTGCCTGCTATGAATGAAGCAGAGAACAGGTCAAAGGGGAGCCCCTATGTTGGCAGTAGGGATGGGCATGGGTCCCAAACTGCCCCCTGGGACTTCCTGTGTCCCCACCCCCAACTCAGGGAGCTCTGGGGGTCACAATTAGAAAACTCTCTATTTAGTTCCATTCCCCCATCTCATAGATGGGGAGTGACAAAGACAGAGGGCTGACCCAGGTGGAGAGTTTAAGGACTCTCTTCATCAGGTCTTGACAGAGGATCTGGCCGTCTGTACAGAGTGTGATCCCAGGAGGAACATTGCGGACTGGCCAGGACCAGCCACATAATATGCAGGGCCCAGTGCAGAATGAGAATAGGGGCCCTTGTTCAAAATTATTGAGAATTTCAAGGGGGCGCCTGGGGGGCTCAGTGTTTGGGAGGGGGTGGGGCAGAGGCAGAGGGAGAAGCAGGCTCCCCGCTGAGCAGGGAGCCCAATGCGGGGCTTGATCCCAGGACCCAGGGATCATGACCTGAGCTGAAGGCAGAGGCTTAAACGACTGAGTTGCCCAGGCGCCCCGCCCTCATGTTCTTACATCATTGGAGCATCTTCTGAGGCAAGCGCCACATCTGAATTCTATGGGAGTAATAACTACTAGCAGTGGTAGGAGTTTTATACGTGCTTTCAGGCTTTGAACTTCCACAATGGTCCTATGAAGGAAATACTATCCCATTTTATAGCTGAGAAACTGAGGCACAGAGATGTAACCATAATTTCAGGTACTAAGTGGTGGAGCTGGGATTTGACACAAGGTGTTCGAACTTTATGAGCTCTCCACCTGCTATCTCTTTTAGGGACTGCTTGTGTTATCCAGCACTGGGGACCAATCACGTCATGTCTGTACTCCCTGATGTTCTCCACCCGCTGCCATGAAAGTTTCAGCTCCAAAAGTTAATTCATAAGTTTGCCTGTTTGAGACTCAAAAAGCACTTTTGTTAAAAAAAAAAAAGAAAAAGAAAAGAAAAGAAAGAAAGAAAAGAAAAAAATAAAAAAGGATTTCTTGGTTCCCAGACCAGTCCACAAAGAACCCTTGACTCCTGGCAGCTCCCAGGCCCCTTGGGGGCCACATTCCACCTCCACATTCCACCTTCCCACCTAAAGCTGAGGACTTTCAGGATTAACTCAAGAGGAAACTGCTCAGAGCCTCATCGACCCTGTGACATGCCTCTGGGATACTCAATTGGAGTTTACCCTGGGGACTGCAGGATCGGGTCCCTCCGGGGACTGGGTCTGGCCCCGGCACAGGGGTTTGATGGGGGCTGAGTCTGGGGGCTTGTGCTGCATCAGGTCTGAGAGGCTTACGGGGGAGACCTTCTACCGAGGGGTAGCTCACAGCCAGGAAGCAGGACAAACTGCCCTTACAGGCCAGGATCTGGATATAGAGACCTCCTGGGCTGTGTTTTCTCTGCCCTGCAGGTCCTTGTTGCTCTCTCTCCCTCACCTGTTATGGCTCAGGATTCTCACTCCTACCCTGTGGGTTTATCCTGAGTTTTTTTTTTTTTTTCCTTTTAATAAGAGCTCAGTGTTAGAAATGAGATAGAGGGGAGCCTGGGTGGTTCAGTTGTTAAGCGTCTGCCTTCGGCTCAGGTCGTGATTGTAGGGTCCTGGGATCCAGCCACACATTGGGCTCCCTGCTCAGCGGGGACCCTGCTTCTCCCTCTCCCACTCCCCCTGCTTGTGTTCCCTCTCTTGCTGTGTCTCTCCCTCTGTCAAATAGATAGAATCTTAAAAAAAAAAAAAAAAAAAGAAATGCGATATCGTATATTGTGGAAATCAGAACAACCGTCCTTCAAAGTTTATAAAATAGGGCAGAACCCCCACACCTCCTCGCTCCCACTCTGGGCAACCATTCGAACCCCTAACCATTCTGCTGGTATTCACTTTTGTACCAAAATTCAATTCGGTATCAAACTCGATTTCTTGATTTTTTGGTATTACATATTATATAACACAATATAAAATATTCTACCATATACATGCTCCCCAACACACATATGCTTCTTACCCTTCTGTATATCCTTATATACTGCCTCTGTGCTCATGCTCCAATCTTGGCCTCTAGCCCAGCCACATAGCCACTACCATCATCCTCTCTGGGACTCTGGGGACATCATACGTCAGGGACTTTCTCTGCCCCCTCCTGTGTTGGATCTCCAGTTTCCAGTCCCCACTATCCTCTTTCCTGGTTTTCTCCCTTGTCTGGCTGGAGCACATCCTTTAGCTGCCTGAGAAAGAACGCATGGGAGGTCAATTATTTAAAAAACTCACATGTCTGAAAATATCTTCATTCTACCATCACTGAGATTTGGCTGGGTACAAATTGAGATTAGAAACCGTTTCCTATCAGAATTCAGAAGATAATACTTCAAAATCTGCTTTGAGAGGGACGCCTGGGTGACTCAGTTGGTTGAGCATCTACCTTCAGTTCAGGTTATGATCCTAGGGTCCTAAGATTGAGTCCCACATTGGGCTCCTTGCTCAGTGGTGAACCTGCTTCTCCTTCTGCCTGCCACTCTCCCCTGCTTGTGCTCTCTATCTCTCTGATAAATAAATAAATATTAAAAAAAATCTGGTTTGAGAATTTCAATGCCATTTAAAATCCCTGATCCTTGGTATGTGACTTGTTGCTTTTTTTCTTTTATCCCTTTAGGATTTTTAATCCTGGGATCCTGAAACTTCATGGTAAGAAAGCTTGCTATAGTTCCTTGCTTTATTTTGAAAGATTTCAGAACTATAAAATAATGCAAGTATAACACAATGAAATACTATGATATAAACATTGTAAAACCATCTATCCATCAGTGACATTAAAACATTACTAACACATTGAAACCCCTCTGTAGCGGGCCCCCTCTTCTCGAGATGTGCCTTGAGATCTGTTGTTTATCCTTCCTGTGCCTTTCTTTATTCTTTCACTGCATAAAATATATGTTAATATATGTCATTTCACCCCATTTTAAAATCTCTATAGATGGTGTCATAAAGTATGTATTTTTCCGCCATCTGTTTCTTTGCTTCTGGTTGCTCGTGAGAGTCATCTGAGAGTACCCACTCATTTCCACCAGCATATTTCATTGTTGGACTACACTGTATCACCGCTTATGTATCTTTTCTTCTGTTGACACTATGTAGGTCGTTTCCAATTTTTGGCTAATAAAAAGGTACTGCTCTTGACACTGTTATGTGTCTCCAGGAGCCCACTCAGAGGAGCTTTTGTAGTAAAATTGTTCCCATTTCTGCCAGCACACTGGAGTCATGTGTGGTTTACAGAATCCCAATGTCAAGGCTGAGCCCCAAATTGATGAAACTAGAATCTCGGAGAGTGGGGGGAGGTGGGGATCGTGTCCAGTGTGATGTGCTTGTAAAACTCAATGGGTATTCATATTAGCCAGTGGTGACAACTACTGGTCCACATGGGGGACACTGGCCCACACGTGTGGCCCTCCAGCCAGTGGCTTGTTAGACAGACACTCACAGACCCTGGCCCTGGCCCTGTGAGTGAGAGTCTGTTTTGGGAGACCTCAGGTGATGGAGAGAATGTCTTCAACACTTTTCAACCCCCCCTTTTTTGTTGTTTCTTGGTTTGAAATGCCTATCCGTTGGAAGTTGGGCCTTCTGCATGGGCCTTACCTTTGGGTCGTCCAATTTTCTTGACTTTTTCCTTGTACGCTCACATCTCTTTTTGTGTTTTACTTCCTGGGAGATTCTTCTCTCATCTCCATCCCTTCTAATGCATTTTTATTTATTTTTAAAATTTATTTATTTTTTTAAGATTTTATTTATTTATTTGAGAGAGAGAGAGAGATCACAAGTAGGCAGAGGGTGGGGTTGGGGGGAGGAAGCAGGCTCCCCACTGAGAAGATAGTCCGATGTGGGACTCGATCCTAGGACCCTGAGATCATGACTTGAGCCGAAGGCAGACGCCCAACTGGCTGAGCCACCCGGGTGTCCCTCTAATGGATTTTTAAATTCTGCTATTATATTTTTAATTTTCAAGAGCCTTGACAACTTCCTTTTTATTTCATTTTAACATTTTAAAAAATTACACTCTTGATTTCAGTTCAGGTCATGATCTCAGGGTTATGAGATCGAGCTCCCTGCATTGGCCCCTGGGCTCAGCATGGAGTTGGCTTGAGGATTCTCTCTCCCTTCCCCCAGAGGGGGGGCCCTCCGCCCAGCTAGATCTCTCTCTCAAATAAATAAATAAATAAATAGATCTTTATTAAAAAAAAAAAAAGTTCTCCCTCTCCCCTCTGTCCCTCCCCCCACTTGCTTGTTTGCTGTCTCTCTATAACTCACTAACTTTCTTTTCCTGTTTCATGGGTATCTTTGGAGGGTTGTACCCTGACCCCTTTCTCCTGGGTTTTGGAATCTCTATTTTTGGTTTGTTGGTTTTGGTCAACTGTTGGCGCCTCTGGCTGTTCCAACTGAGGGCCACACAGCCAAGCTACTAGAAACTGTACATGTGGGTGGGGCTCGCGTACAAGGGGCCTCACGGGGGTGACTGGGCAGAGAAGGGGAATCACCAAAATTAGGATCTGTCAACCTTTTCAGTTCATTCCCCAGTGACAGGCTGAATAACATCTTACCTTGGGGGCAGGTGGATGGAGAATAAGCCAGCTGTTAGTGGGGAAAGGGATGGAGAGTCTCTCCATTAACCACTGCCTCACTCCAGTCTTTGGCCGGGCTTGGGGTCCCCAGTCCCAAATCCTTCTAGTGCACCCTTGGCCAGCAGTAAACCTGGGTCTCCTAGGGTCTACCAGGGTCAGGAAAGGGCCATGTGGGCTATGAGAAGGGACTTGGGGATCTAACATCTTCCCAATAATACTATTTTCATACCCATCCTAACTTTCACCTTAGGGACACCTGGCCTCTCTGAGTTCTGAGAATTTGGCAGATTCTGCAAAGCAAATGGGCTTGTTCATGGCTGGCTTTCTCCCTTGAAGACATCTTGGGGAGCTGGGGAAGCTGACAGTGTATCTTCCATCTCCCAAAGTTCCCAGACCTCTCCTCTCCTTTACGGCTTTGTAATTTATGCCACTTCATTCCTTTAGGTCGTCCTGGTGGAGCTTGGGGGTAAGAAGAAATAAAAATGTGTTCAGTCTGCTCTATTGAACCACAAGTCCCTGTACATTTTACAGGCATTTTCATGTCTGCACAGAAGTTCTTACAACTCTGGGGCACCCAGGTGGCTCAGTTGTTCAGCATCTGCCCTTGGCTTGGGTTGTGATCCCAGGGTCCTAGTATCGAGTCCTGCTTCGGGCTCCCTGCTCAGCAGGGAGCCTGCTTCTCCCTCTCCCACTCCCCCTGCTTGTGTTCCCTCTCTGTGTGTGTGTGTGTCTCTGTCAAATAAATAAATAAAAGCTTAAAAAAAAAGTTCATACAACTCATTTTGATTATTTGTATGTATACTTAAATTTTTTTCCAAGCAGAAATGGCCTTGTTTTTCCATTCAACATGAGGGTTGTGAATTCTACCACACAGAGATCGAGCTCATTCTTTTCACCGCGAGCAACACGCTACATTCTTTTCCATCCATTTCTCTATCGACGCATCTCAGAAACACAAGTGACTGTGGTCTTTGGGTCAACACACTGGCTCAATGCAAATTCTAATCTTTATTGTTACAAATTTTGAAGCATAACTTGTCACAGGGAAACAGTCTGTCTTTTTACCATCTGCCAGCGGCAAGGGCAAAAAAGCTAACGGTGGGGGCCTGAGAGCCCGGAGAGAAGGCCCTTCAAGGAACAGGAGTATGGGGCAGTGGGAGAGTAGCCGGATGGGGAGGTGAGGACACCAACACACACACACACACACACACACACTCTCTCTCTCTCTCTCTCAAGTTCTGTCTTCAGAGAAGGGTTTTCCAGAAGCATTTGCTCACCCTCTGAATTATTTTTCATGCCCAACCGAAGCTACTGAAGATAAGTGAATTAAAGGCTTAGGGGAGACTTGTCCCACAGCTGAGGACGCAGCTGAAGGCTGCTCTTCAATGAGGGAATTCACCGTATCCTCCAGAGCCCTTCCAGGCTCCATGAGATGGGGAGAGGCTGAGTAGAACTTGGGGAGGCCGTCAGGGGGGTCCCCAGAAACCCAAGCAAGGGCCAGCATTCGACAGCAGCTCCTGAGCCAATCTTGAGCCAAGGGAGGGTGCTGCTCCTGCTTCCAGAGCCCTCGGGAGGTGGAAGGATGGGCAAGCCTTTCACCCCGCACCTCTAGGACCCACTGCTCATCTCTAGGGCCCAAGCTCAGCTTTGAAGGGCAATGTTCAGGGCTGGGTTCTTCTTCCATTAATAGGAGAAAGCCCAGCCCAGTGCCTGCTGCAGTGCATACGGGAGGGCCCCATAAGGCTGGTCTGCAGGCCCTTCCGGCCCACTCCAAGACAAGACCAAACTTAAAATGAATATGGAGGTAGACTGGGGGAGGGTGCAAGGGAAGGACAATAAATAAAGGTCAGGGCTGAGTGGGATGGCTGTGGTGGGGAGGAGGGAGGAGGGCTCCCAGAGGAGAAGGGGGCAGAAAGGCACTGAGTGGGGGGAAGGAGACTCAGCCCCCCAAACACTGGTTGGTTGAGTCAGAGGTCACGTCCAACAGGGCTGGCCAGCTGAGGGCTCCAGACTGCTCACCAGGCCCTCCCAGCTGGCTTTCTCTCTCGAACTCCCCTCCACTGCAAAGTCTGCTCCGTGCACCAAACGTGTCTCTGCTGGGGCCTTGGGTGGTCGTGTCAGCAACGGCGAATTGCCCAGGCAGGCCTTTTGCCTTTAGGGGAGAGGGAAAAAAAAGGCCACTATAGGGTGAGCAGAGGCCGGATCCCTTCCCAGCGACAGCCTGAACTTTGGGATTGGCGTGGGAATACAAAACTTCCCCCAGCTTGCTCCACAAGCCCTGGGGCCCTTTCTATGCCCTGGGCCACACAGAAAGCCTTACTGGCTATCTGCTGGAGACCTACTTAGGGGACGCACTCCACGAGAATGTTGCATTTCACCCACCCACCCCCAGCCCCACGAGGAACACAGCATGGTCCCCACATTAGCAATAATGGAACTGGGTGCAGAGAGATCAAATATTAGGTTGAGTCATATCGATGCCAACATCTGACTATTTTTGATCTATAAAAAGGCAATTTCATATGGCTGAATCTGATGGTTTGCCCAGGTTCACGTGTCTGTGGGTGGCACGGCTGGGACGAAAACGTGGCTGATTCCAGACTGTCCTCTGCGGGGGATTTCAGGAGAAGGAGGGGAGAGGGTACACTCCACATACACGGCCATGGGGCCTCCCTCTCCAGAGACCTGCTCACCTGTGGCCCTTAAATGCCCTAGCCTATAGCTTCTTGGCACCACTGAGGCAGGAGAAAGGGGAGGAGGGAAGACAGGGAGCGGGTGAGAGCTCCCACAAGGCTTCCCGGTGTGTGGGGGGGCTGCCAGCACACACAGCCTGTGGGAGAGTCACTACTGGGCGGGGTGGTGGTGGGGTCAGCTGCTGGTTGATCCGTGCATGGGCCGTGTGCCCACGGCTCCTGGCCCAGAGGTGCCAAGTCCAGCTGGGGCTTCTTTCTTGAAGGAGACTGGGGGCACAACCGAGGTCCCTCATGCTGCCTGCCCCCACTGCATGATGCTCCCAAGTTGCCCGGGTTGGTTCACTGCAGGCAGGAGAGGGGTCTGGCTCACCTCAGATCCCCCTGTGCCCGGCACAGCGCTCAATAAACAGAGAATTGCGAACATCACACAGCACTGTCTGGTTTGAGTGGACTGAGTGAGGAAAGAGGACCATGGGGAAGCAGAAAAGGGAGAGGTGGGTGCGTTAGAAGGAGCGGCTTGGTACTCACCGGGGCTCTTCGGGTCTGTCCAGGGTGGGGTGCCCTGTGGGTCTGCAGAGCTGGTCCCAGTCTCACTGGCCAGGCTGCTCTGGCTCCCGGAGAGGGGGCTGGGCCGGCGGGGGAGCCCCATCTTGGGGGACTCCATGCTGCCACCTGCAAGGGACCATGAACTGAGACGGGGATAATCTCAGCCTGATAAGGAGCTGATCTAAAATCTCAGTTTGGGGGGTGCCTGGGTGGCTCAGTGGGTTAAGCCTCTGCCTTCGGCTCAGGTCATGATCTCGGGGTCCTGGGATCGAGCCCCGCATCGGGCTCTCTGCTTGGCGGGGAGCCTGCTTCCTTTCCTCTCTCTCTGCCTGCCTCTCTGCCTACTTGTGATCTCTTCTGTCAAATAAATTAAAAAAAAATAAAAATAAAATCTCAGTTTGGGGGCATCTGGGTGGCTCAGTCAGTTGAGCGTCTGACCCTTTTTTTTTTTTAAAGGTTTTATTTATTTATTTGATAGACAGAGATTACAAGTAGGCAGAGAGGCAGGCAGAGAGAGAGGGGAAAGCAAGCTCCCTGCTGAGCAGAGAGCCTGATGCGGGACTTGATCCCAGGACCCTGAGATCATGACCTGAGCTGAAGGCAGAGGCTTTAACCCACTGAGCCACCCCAGTGCCCCAAGCGTCTGACTCTTGATCTCAGCTCAGGTCTCAATTTCACGGTCATGAGTTCAAGCCCCATGTTGGGCTCCACACTGAGCATGGTCTACTTAAAAATAGATAAAAAAATAAAATCTTCTCGGGGTGCCTGGGTGGCTCAGTGGGTTAAAGCCTCTGCCTTCAGCTCAGGTCATGATCTCAGGGTCCTGGGATCGAGCCCCGCATCAGGCTCTCTGCTCGGCAGGGACCCTGCTTCCCTCCCTCTCTCTGCCTGCCTCTCTGCCTAGTTGCGATCTCTTTCTGTCAAATAAATAAAAAATAAAAATAAAAAAAATCTTAAAAAAAAAAATCTTCTCATTTGGAACTGTGCTATGTGTCTGTGGGATTGTCTGCTCAGAGTCCCTTACCTGCTGCCCCACATGGCTGCCATGTTCTCAGGAGACCCTACCCTCTGACCAATACTGGCTGGTCCAGGATATGCAAAGGTCACTGCATAGGCCTTCAGGTGGATTCAGCAAGGAACAAGTCACCAGCATGAAAACGAGCAATGACGAGTTTTTCCTGCCTTCACCGATTGAGGGGGAAGGGTGTACATATTCACTAACTCAATGGGATTTTTTTAAAGTTTGTTTGTTTATTTAAGTAGTCTCTATACCAACATGGGGCTTGAACTTGACCCTGAGATCAGGAGTCACGTGTTCTATGGCCTGACCCAGCCAGGTGCCCCTCAGTGTTTGTTTTTGTTTTTTTTTAGACTATTTATTTATTTATTTATAAAAAGATTTATTTATTTATTTGACAGACAGATATTACAAGTAGGCAAGAGAGGCAGGCAGGGAGAGAGAGGAGGAAGCAGGCTCTCCGAGGAGCAGAGAGCCCGATGTGGGGCTCGATCCCAGGACCCTGGGATCATGACCTGAGCCGAAAGCAGAGGCTTTAACCCACTGAGCCACCCAGGCGCCCCTATTTATTTATTTTTTTAAAGATTTTATTTATTTATTTGACAGACAGAGATCACAAGTAGGCAGAGAGGCAGGCAAAGAGGAGGGAGGAGAAGCGGGCTCCATGCCGAGCAGAGAGAGCCTGATGCGGGGCTCGATCCCAGGACCCTGGGATCATGACCCAAGCTGAAGGCAGAGGCTTTAACCCACTGAGCCACCCAGGCACCTCGAGAAGATTTTATTTTTTTATCTATTTTTAAGTAGACTGCGCTCAGCGTGGAACCCAACATGGGGCTTGAACTCATGACCGTGAGATTGAGACCTTGGGGCCACCCAGGCGCCCCAAGACTCTATTTATTTATTTGAGAGGGAGAGAGAGAGCATGAGCAAGAGAGAGCAAGCACACATGTTGGGGGAGGGGCAGTGGGAGAGGGAGAAGCGGGCTCCCCACTGAGCACAGAGCCTCATGCAGGACTCGATCCCCAGACTCTGGGATCATGACCTGAACCAAGGGAAGGCAGATGCCCAACTGACTGAGCCCCCCAGGGGCCCCCAGTGGTGTTACTAATTGCTGCCTTTATTAACTAAGTACTCTTCCCTTACGTATGGCTGTTACCTCGTGGCCAAGCAGAGGGCACAGAGGTGAGGCCTGTACTACTCTGTGCTCCATCTCTTCCTACCTACCACACCACCCTGGTCATGGCTGAGAGCTGCTGTGAGGGAGGGTTCAGTGCTCTGGGCGGGTGGGGGGGGATGCGGGGGCATATAAAATCTGCCCCAGAAACCAAGGCTGGCAGGTGAGTGTCCTTCACACTCTTCTAAGTTAGACTCTTTAAACTGAGAGGGCTCAGAGATCGTCTAGTCCAGAAACCAGTGTCGTCTCCTGTGTGGTCTCCACCTACCGGTGATGACCACTTGGAACATTGTGCTGAGGCGGCTTCTGAGGCCATGTCAGGCTCTGTGGGAGAGTCCTGAGATCGACTAGTAATGTCTGCCAGGGGCACAGGAGCGGCAGCGGAAGTGCGCATGCCAGGCATCTGCCGGCTCTGATCCAGCCCGAACTGCCATCCCCACCGGGAATTCCCTCCATATTGGCGCTGGCAGATCACCCCACCTTGGTCCCAGGACAACACCCTGAGGCATGTCCTTTCAGTTTGGGACAGTTATTATAAAGCTCTCTGCTTATGCATTAAAATCAGCCTCCCTGTAATGTTTTTCAAATACCCCAGTTTTCTACCCTCTGGAGTAACTCTAACTGACCTGGTCCTTTTCCCAGGAAGGCCCTTTGTGGGTTTAAAGGAAAGAAGAGTGTGCCCCCAGGTCTTCTCTGCACTAGCCTCCAGGCTCCATTAACTCTCTTTCATATGACAAGGTCATAGAGGCCAGCTCAAAGAGGTCAAACTCAGAAAACACTTTGGGGACCACATGCTCTGGGAGACAGAGGCCCAAGAGGTCAAGATATGTATTATTCAGGGCCCCACCGTGGTTTCACGGCAGAGCCGAGCTAGACCAAGGCACTTTCTACCTGATGTTCACAGTTCTCATCACTCACGAGACCAAAAAATCTCACCCTGGGATGCTCGCTGGGAGCCTAGGGGGAATCCAGGTATGCAGGCAGGTGTGCTAGATCTGCCATCCTCCCTTCGGCCCTGCCAATCCATCTGGGTCTCCTCTCTGTCCCGCTCTGCAGAGAAGCTAGTGCTTAGCTCCTGGTCATCCCAGCCCCAGGCCCCCTCCTCCTCCCGTCAAGAGCAGTTCTGCAGACACCAGCTGGGCGGCCACGATCCGAGGAAGCAGCCATGCCATCGGCACCAGGGGCTTCAGGAACAAGCAGCGTCCTTGTTCTGCTTACCTGCTTCCCCGAAGGGCTTGGCACCTGTGGGCTCCCTGACCCCTGTCAGAAGAAGTCTGTCCTCCAGGCTAGAGGCGCTGAGATCCGAGTCACTGTCACTGTCACTGGAAACCACTGGAAAGAACAGACACCAGCATGAGAGGCTGCCCTTCCTGGTCACTACCAGTAGGCACATCAGACAGAGGGCCTGGGGCAGGCCTCCCTTCTGCCGGGACAAACTGGCATGGAACCTTGGCTGGTCCTTGTGTTTGGGATACAGAAACAGAAGCCTGGGGTGGGGAATGGCAGGGTACTCCGTTCTGTTAGCCAAAGAGGTGAGTGCTGGTGTGATGAGGCTGGGCCTCAGGCTTACCCCCTACAGCTGGTCTCCATAGGTGACCCTGTCCCACTGGCAGACTCGGGAGCCTCTTGCTCTGGTAGGAGCCGATTATCCCCTTGGGTTGCAGGCACAACTGCTCTGAGATGTGCACCTGGCCACACTCAGGGTGTAAGGCCACGCCCCTCTATCTTGTGCTGAGGCTGTGTTACAGGTACAAAATATCTGGTCTTCACCAACCCTTATAGCGCACTCCAGGCACTTGACATCCGCTAGCTCGCTCAAGCTTCTGGACAACCCCGAATACGGGGCTTGCAGGTGAGGAAGCCAAGGCACTTGCCCAAGGTGCTAAGTGGGAGGGCTGGGGTCACTCCCCTGGCAGAATGGCTCTGTGTCTGCAACCACTCTGATTTTACTGGGAGAAATGAACTGGGAGCTGGCAGGCCTGGGTACTCGTCTCAGTTCATCCAGGAATGTACAGTGGGGTCTTGTGAACACAGACAGGACCCAGGCTGATGGGGCTGGAGCCCCAGGAGAGGGGAGGAGAGGGAGCTCTCCCGGCAAACACCTGCTGTGGTAGAAACCTTCTTTTCTGGACTACATGGCACCACATTTGGCCAGTGGATCAACAGTGGGAGTCATAATACCGGATATATTCATAGATTAAACATTCTATTTTAATTTTAAGCATAGAAATGTATACCTATTCACCCATCTTTTGATGGAGGGGTTGCGGGGCTGCTTTGAGATCGGGCCCACAGGGTGTTCTGCGTCTGAGCCGTGTCTGTATGGTGCTTTCTGTGCTCCCCAGGCGCGGGGTCTCTACACTGGAGCACAGCTTAGAGACATTAGCAAAGCGGGATGAGTGCAGGATCCTTCTCTGCTTTTCCATTTCTTTCTCCTGCTTTTTACAGTCGTCCTGCCCACACCTGATTCAATAGCTTTTTTAAGCACGTCGCTTCTCTCAAGACTTTCGGAAGTCCTGGTTTTAATGAAACAACTCTGTCTTTTCCTGGCTCTTTCCAGCAGTTTATGTAACATTTAATTAGGTGATGTCATCTTCATACCAAGGACCACACAGCACAGAAGGTCTGGGGTCATGGGTAAACCACTCTCACGGGGCACTGACCCGGTGGATGGGGTGTGAGTCCATGTGCCTTGCCGGGGAGGGCAGCATGCTGGGTCCGGAAGGAAGGGAGGAGAGGCTGGGCACTCTGCCCTGCACAGTGTCAGCGGCCCAGAGAGCACGACTGCCCGACAGCTCCGAGCCCCAGAGACCCACGGGGCGGGGTGGGCGACGAGATCGGAAATTAAGTCAGTCTATGCCCAGGGTGGCTGAGAGGCTTCATGTGATGGGCCAGGCCCCCTGTGGAGCCGTGTGCAGGGGAAAGCACTGAGCCAGCGTCAGCATCCTGCAGGAAGGACAGTGGTCAGGCAGGGAAATCCCCTGGGGTACAGGAGCAGCCGCAGCAGGACCCAGGCCATGGAGCTTCTAGGGCCTTCTGGAAAGCCTTTGCGCCTTCAGTAAAGGGAGTCACAGGTCACTGAATCTGGCAACCGGAGGGATGGAGCTGGCCAACCACTCCAGCTCTAGGAGATTCTCTACCCTGTGCGGCCTTGGCAGAGCATCTGGTACACAGGTGCTTCGGGAAGAAGTCCTGATGACTGCTTGACTCTTCCCTCTCCCTATCCCCACATTCTGCCCGCTTTGCCTCCTGAGTGCTTCTCCAACCAGTGGCCTCCTCACCATGGTCGCCTGCTTAGCTCCAAACCTCCGTGTCTCCAGTCCGGACTCCTTCACTTGCTTCCCACCGGGGCCCCACCTGTGGGCACCTCTCTTGGCATGGAGGGGAATGCTCCAGCTAACATGCACATCCTAGCCTACCCTTTCATTCTTTAAGATCGTATTTATTTATTAGAAAGGAAGAGACAGAGCATGAGCTGGGGAGCAGCAGAGAGAGAGAGGGAGACTCCCTGCTGAACAGGGAGCCCAATGCGGGGCTCGATCCCAGGCCCCCAGATCATGACCTAAGCCAAAGGCAGACGCTTAACAACTGAGCCACCAGGCGCCCCCATCCTGCCCAGTCTTACTCAGGCTTCTCCACAGGACTGGGTTTTTACCAAACTGCCGGTTAGTACCTCCTCCAGCAACTCACTTCCTACTGCTCAGAATTCCCTGCCCGTGGCTCTTCTCCTGGGTACTTTTTGTTTACTGATTTGTTCTTTTAGTAATCTCCACACCCAACGCTGGGCTCGAATTTACAACCACAAGGTCAAGAGTCCTACGCTGTACCGACTGAGCCAGCTAGGCGCCTCTCTCCTCCAGGGAGCCTTCCCTCTCACCTCTGCCTGGCTGGCTGAATGCCTAGGCATTCTGCTACAGTCACTGTCTGCTTTCAGCGTGCATGTGTGTGCGTGCGTGTGTGTGTGCGTGCATGCATGTGCTTCCCCCAGCAGACTGCCGGGCTCCTGGGGGGCAGGGGCCAACGTGCACTGGTGAACGAGGCTGGCGCGCTACTTGGGTGGGACAACAGTGATGTTAAGGTGACTGTTCCCAGCTTTTCCTTCCTCTAGCTGCTCAAGGATTTTTGCCTTTTCTGCTCTCTTTCCCTCCTGGCCTTCCCGAGGAAAAGAGTTCTGGTTTGGCTTTGCAGGCTTTTGTGATGTAGCTTGGGATTCAGAGAGGCTGGGGGTCCATATGCCCCTTCATAGTATTTGAGAAGTGCAAAGGTCTGATTTATTCTGCAGCTGCTTTGCAGGTCCCAGATGGGGTGTCTTTGATCATGACTCCATCTACGGGACCTCACGGGTGTCGGTTTTGTAAGCATTGATGTATTTTTTTTTTTTTTAAGATTTTATTTATTTGTCAGAGAGAGCGAGCGAGCACAGGCAGACAGAGTGGCAGGCAGAGGGAGAAGTAGGCTCCCTGCCGAACAAGGAGCCTGATGTGGGACTTGATCCCAGGACCCTGGGATCATGACCCGAGCTGAAGGCAGCCGCTCAATCAACTGAGCCACCCAGGCACATTGATGTATTTTTGACTCACTTAGTGACAGATGAGGTATCTGCCCTGGGGGTCCCTGGATAAAGGGCGTGGAAGGTAGGCAGGAGGCTGAGAGCAGCTTCCTGGGTCTCCCTTGGGGCAGCTGCAAAGAAATCAGGGAGGGTGGTGTCCTCTCAATAGAAGGGGGGCTGGCAGCCGGTTAAGCAGAGGGGAGTCCCTGAGGAGAGCTGGGATTGATTTCCAAATGGCTTCCCTGAGTCTCTGCTTATGCATAATGTAGTCATTCTTCCTGACTTGGAATGCTCTGTCTCCCCTATTGTCAATCTTCATAATTCTCTGGCCAGAGGGGAGTGAGCCTGGGGCTGGGGCAGGGGGGACAGGCAGCTCTCCAGTGTTGAAACAAGGACAGGGTCCTTGGGTGCTACTGTGCAGGTGACCAAGGGAGCAAAATACCAAGAGCTCCAAAGGAGACGATGGGAGAGGGTGTCTCAGGGACTCAAGTTTTGGTGGCAAGCTCATTTATCCTGCTCCTTCACCCTCCTCCCTGGCCCGTCATCTGCACATGCGGCGTTGGGTCACGCAGGTCCCAGGGTGAGCTTAAATTGCAAGAAGACAGCGTGTCGTGTTACACCAGGGGAGCAGCTTTTGTTGTGAGGGGTGGGTCTTGTCCCAAGCATCCCAAACTTGGAAGCCGGGTTTGGGCACCATGTGCCTAGTCCCACGTGCCTAGGTTGTTCAAGTTCTATAAAATAATAAGTCCTCCTCAAGCTAGGCAAGTTAGGCGGTTGACTTGTTCTTTGTCTCCTTTTACAGACCCCAAATGCCCATAGCCATGGAAAGGGGAAACAGTTAGGACAACTGAGCTCACAAAGGTGTCACAGGGCAGGGAACCACCTAATCGACAAGACTCATCCCCCTAGGCCATGCCTCCCTGGCTCATTGTGTCTGGAACTCTGAACTGGGGCCAGACCTCAGCTTAGAGGTCTTGGTAGTGCAAACCCAATCCCATTCTAATCCACTGTAATAAACTCTACTTGAAAGAAAGAAACTGGAGGAAGCTAGTAGTGTCCACACCTGGCCTTGGCATTTACTGTCGGTAGGAAAGAAGCACACCAAGAAGACACTGCTGAGAATGTACCTGGACAGGACCCAGTGCAAACACTATTTACCCCAACATTCCTCCTGCAGCAGGGGAATAAGTTTTTCTTCCTCCTTCCCCTCTGACTGTCGCCATAAAACCTAAATCTTGGCTAATCTGCCGTTCGACTGCCAATTGCCACCTTTCTCGCTGCATGGCAGCTGTGATTGTAAATCTTCCAGGTCTATTAAAGAAGCTTTTAGGCTCATAAATCTTTTGGCCTTTGCTCTTCCATCCTCAACAAAACACTCTGTGTGTCTGAAGGCTGATTTTTCCCTTCTAATTCCCCCAAGACAGTCTAAGATGGCTTGGTGATGAGTGCTTGTGTTCAGCCCACGCCTGATTTTTCAGATCGAAGATGGGAAAGCACTAGGGACAAGACAGTCCCACTCATCTGTCCAAGGAGAAGGAGGAGTCACCAAATGGACTCACCTGGGCTCTGCCAGAAGGCAGGGAGGAAGGAAGGCCTCCCCGACCCCAGCGGCCCTAGACCTGGGACCCTCTGCTGGGGGAGCTGGCATCCTTGAGATTTTCCCATCATGCCCCAGCAGGGCTGCCCCACTCTGCTCAGCTCTCATCCTTAGCAGTGGCTAGCTTCTCTGGGGACAGGCCAGCTTTTTTTTTTTTTTTTTCTTCCCCTGGCTCACTCTTGGATGGATTTGCGATTTGACTGTCACCATGGAAACTCAGAGTTTTGGTACATGAAGGTGGGGGGAAGTCTTCCCTTTTGGAAAGTCTTTCCTGACTGCCTCAAAGGACACGTGGAGCAGCTGCTGTCCTGTGAAGACACCTTGCCTGGGATGGTCCAGGCAACAGGCAGGATGCTGGCCACTTGACCTCCAAGCACTGCACTGGGATTCGGGGGGACATAGTTCCCAGCTCTTCTCGGCCACCCCCTCTCTTTGTGGCCCTGGGCATTTCTCAGGGCTTTATCACACACAAAGAGACCAACCTGGACAGCTATTCAGTCTGAACCCTAGGATTCAACCTCAGGTCAGCTGTGTTTCTTTGGTGGAGGGCCCCCAGAGTCCCTCTCCGGCTGAGAGGTGGGGAGATGTGACTTCTGGGCCACAACATCCGCCTGCTGGCACAAGAACAGCCCGTGAGCCTGGGAGGCACTAGCGAGCTGCTGCTGTTCCACTTGGAGGCTTCCAAAGCCCCCAGAAACGATGGGAATTAGAGAGGAAGAGAGATATTTTCAGCAAACATTCTGCCAAGGCAAAGCAGATGGTGGAAAATTTTGCATACTAAAACCAAAATAATTTTTTTTTAATGTAAAGGGAAGAGGAGAAGGCCCCAGGGAATGCATAGACGTCCCCAATTAGCCTTACCCTGCCTACCAGGCTGCAGAGGGCAGCAGCAGAACTATCCCCACTGGGACAGGCGAGAAGCTGTATCTCCCGCCAAGAGGGCGGGGCCTGCAGCCTGAAATCCCACTGAGGGGCCTCCCAAGGCTGGGGCTCTGTCTGGTGGTCACAGGAGGGAGGTATGGGGTGGTGAAGGGGCACTGGCTCTGCTGGGTCCTTTTCTGGCTTTCTTGTGAGCATTCACATGGTAACACAGGCGGTGTCTGGCACCTGGGAGGGGCCTTTTGCTTGAGGGACTCTTCCAGAACTCAAGGCCCACACCACCTGCTGCAGGAATGGCCTCACTGTGTTTGGTGCCAGGACCAACCTCACAGGGGTGGACTCACCTTCTCTGGGGGAGGGGGACCTGGATTCCTAGGTTGTGCCAGGGGGATGAGATGTTTCGGAGGCCATCTGCAGGCTGGGCTAGGATTTGAGCCCAGGCCTAGTTCCTTCTGAGACCTCTGCTCTTTCCTCCCCTCCCAGCAGGCAGGGCACCCCCCAGTCTGCCCTTGCCCTCCGTGCTCTGCTCCCTCAGGAGTCCTCCCCTCAAGGCCAGCCAGCTCCTCCCCTGTCTTCCCAATGCACGCTTTCTCGCTTTCTCTCCAGAGAAACTGTCAGGGGCAGGCACTGTGATGTGAGTGACAGACTTCTAGCTCCCTCCCCACACCAAGGCTTGAGTCCTGGCCCGGCCTTGGACACTCCTGGGCAAAGACCTTCATCTCCCTGAGCCTCAATCTTCTCCTCCGTGAAACAGACACAAGAGCAACCCTGAAGAAATAAGACTGAGTAGAACAAAATGCACTGCAAGTTCAACAAGCTATGCAGGCCTGGAAATATTTTTAAAAGTTCAATTCCAGTTCATCCCCCAGAAGCCCAGCTAAATTGTGCCTCTATTGAAAAGTGTCTTCAGCCCTGGGGGAAGGGGAAATGGGAGACAGGCCCATCCTCACTCTCCCCATGACTGCTGGGGCAGCTCTTCAGGCCCCTCAGACACGGCCTGGCATTGCATTTCTTTTCCTGTCTTGATTCCCCCAACTGTACCAGGAACCGCTTGAGGTCAGGGCCCTGTCTCAAAATCCGCCTCTGCCTCCTTTCCTCGGCCCCTAGCACTGAGCTTTGGGTCAAGCAGACACGCAGGAAATACCTGCCCACTTCCTGGGAAAACCTCCCCAGGAGACGACGCGGCAGTGAATAGAGACAGTAGGACTGGATGGTGGTCAGCAAGGTGGAGACGAGCCAGCTCCGGTTCCAGAAGGGGTGGACCCAGCAGGCGCCTCCTCATAGCCTCCTCCCTCTTGAAGGACACTCAGGTGGGCCAAGCCAGGCTGCTGGTGGCCTCAGCCTGAGCCAGGGACAGACAGATGGGGAGAGGGGTGGTCAGAGGCTGGTTGTCTCAAACATGGGGTGGGTAGGCCCTGGGCAGGAGATGATGGGTGGCGGGGCTGAGGCACTGTTCACACACAGTCTGCTCTTCTTTCAAATCCAAGGCCAGGGGAACCTGTCCTCATAGGGATGGATCCTGGGAAGCCAGAGAGGGACAGAGCCCACCTCCCTCTCTCCCAGATCCCAGAGTCAGGAGATCTGTGACCTTTGCTTGCCAGCTCCCTGACTGCCCTGAGCTTCGTTTCCTCATCTGTGAGCCTTTCCTCCTTGGTCTCCCGTCTGGGGTGCCACCAGGGACATCAGTAGGGACAGCACAGACCAAGCTGGGAACTGAGAATTGGGGAGTGGAGAGTTTCCTGTGCTTGCTTGTACCTTCGCCATTGATTTTAATTAACTCCTTTCTTTGGGCTCACAGACAGACAGGAGGCGCTGGATAATGAAGACGAATCCTCAAATCAATAGTGATGTGGTCGCCAGCATTGAAATCCTGTGGTCCTGCCCTTGGTGGAGGAGCTCCAGATAGAATGGGAGGGGGAGGATGGAGGATAAGAACAGCTTCCTCCAGAGTGAACATGATACTTTTTGCAGAGGCAGAGTGTTCAAGGAGAAGGGAAGTCAGGGAAGGCTTCTTGGAAGAGGTGGAATTTAAAACCAGGCAGAGTTTAGACACAAACGCTGGGACAGAAATGCTGGGGCTAGGGTGTGTCTTGCATCCCTGACGGAGAACAGGAAAGGCAAAGGCCAGGTGGTGGGCTTCTCTGGGGGCCTGGATAGCCCCGCTGGCTCAACAGAAAGGCTACAGGCTCAGGCACTTAGGGGTGAGGTCTGGCTTGGGTGTGCTCTGCACTATTTCTCTCTGGCGGGTTATTGCTGCTGATTTACAGCACAGATGAAACAAAGTGAATGAATATCTCCTGCCTTTGCTGGGATGCAAAATGTGCCTTGCTTCTATCCTCACCACAGCTCTCTCTCTTTCTCCTTCTGTCTCTATGTGTCTCTGGGCTTTTGTCTTTTGTCTCTTTGGGCCTTTTTGCTGATGTTTTAAAAAAAAATCTCTCTCTGCTTTTGCTTCTCTTATCTTTCTTTCCTGTCTTATATGTCTTGTGTGTCTTTGTGTTCTGGGTCTTCCTGGGTTTTTTTCCTTGATTCCTCTGTTTTTTGTCAGGTTCTCTCTCTCTAGTCTCATCTCTCAGCATCTCTGCCCGTCTGTCTTTGGGTCTGTGTCTCTCTCTTTCCCCAGGCCTCTCTGTCCCATTCCCTCAGGGTCCAGCCTTCTTGGCTTTTGGGTTCATCCCTCCAGTTCCCCCACCTGAGCAGAGGCTCAGGGCCATGGGGTCTGTGCTCAGAGCCTGAGTGTGGGGGATGGGCTGCCAGGTCGACCTGAACCCCAGGTGGACCCAGAAGCAAGTGAGGCAGGAAAGGCCTGGCCCCCCCGTTCTATATGGAAATCTGGGTAGATAGACTCTATCCTTGCTGCAGCTCCTGGGCCAGCAGTGGGGAATCAGCTTAGCCTATGTGCCAGGGCAGCCTTCACCTATGATGGCACAGCTAACTCCTTGGGCTTTACTGGTGTCGGACAGGGCAGGCGGGCCTGGGTTTATTCATGTCACCCAGGTTCCTAGAGGCTGAGAAATCTAGAACGGGCAGAACTGAATTGTAGGTTTCCACGGTGACACAGGTGAGTGGCTAGAGAGGATGTGCTTCATGGCACAGGGTGGAGCCCCACCCAGGACCTTCAAGTGGAAGTTCAGCACACATCCATTAACAGAAGCCAGAGGCTGGCTGTGGGGGCTGGGCTGCTGATGGGGTGGGAGTGGGGAGAAGGAGGCCCAAGACCTTGCCTTGGAATCATCCAATCAACTGAGGCTGTCACTGGGCTTGGACAAACGAGAATGAAGAGCCATGCCCCTGACCTCTGTGGTGTGGCTAATGAGGGCCTTCTGCTCTTGGGAATTCAATCCCCAAGCCAAGGAGGATGCCCAGGACAGGCAGGGGTTGCTGCTGGGGCAGGGGTGGGGGGCAGCAGTGGGAGCCCACAGTTCACTGAAGTTTCGGGCTTCTGTTCTGGGGAAGTGCCCCCCACCCCCCATTCCCACCCACTGGCATCGGGCTAGCATTTGGCTTCACCAAGGGCTCTGAAGGTCAGGACAAATTAGTATGCATGGGATTCTCTTTGAAAACAGCCCCCAAAAAAGGTGGCCAGGCCTCTACTTCCCTGAGATTTATGGCAAGGGCAGAGTTTCCTAAATGCGGAGGGCATCTTTCTGTCCACAATGAGATTATCTGACCTCTCAGTGCCCTACTGTAACATGGGACCACAGTAGTACACGGCTCACCCTGCCCCAGTTGTCAGGGGATTCCACGAAACAAGAAATGCCCCCCACCTGGCACAGGCTGCGGTGAGAAACCATGCAAGCAAGCCTTGGCAGCGACCATCCTTGCTGGTTTTATCTGGCCGCTCAGCACCGAGGCCCGAGGCCGGCCTCTTTCACCTGCACAGACCTACAGGGAAACAGTCCCTGGGCCCTCAGAGCGTGCAGGAATGGCAGCCACACAGGAAGACGGCCAGCTGAGCGCCAACCCCCCGGTCTCCTCCTGCCTGTGGAGAAGGAAGGCATCTAGCTCCCCAAATGGCTGGGGGGAGCTCCACACAGCACTATGACCCTTTCTCGTTTATTCGTCTTCTGGACCCAAACAGCTGACCTACACCATGCAGACCTGAGTCAGGGTTGCAGTGAGGGACGCCGGACGCCTGACGCCCTCGCAGACACTCAGAAGACAGTGTCTCCAGCCTCTTCTCTAAAGCTCCCAGGACCCTGTGTGCCCGCCCGCGCACAGGGAGGGCAGGGCCAGTGCTGAGATGGGGCTGGTCTCTGTGGGAGGGGCAGCCTCAGCGTAAGATCTGTGAGCTCCTTCACCACCTGCCAGAAATTTCTCCAGAAAGTTTCCTTCCCTTGGATTTGGAACTGTAAGATACCAAAGCTGGAAGACAACAGACTGTCCCGGCCCCCTCATCTCCATCCTATTCCTGGGGCAACCCGAGCCCAGAGAGGAAGAAAGACTTCCAAAAACTAATTTCCCTAGCCTGGGGTCAGGATTGGGGGTGGGAAGGCACAGATATGATGTGGTCAAGCTCTGCTTTCCACAGGTCAGCTGGCAGTGTCAGTGGGTAAGGTGGGCTGGGCATGATATTTATTTTGATATATTTATCATCTTTCTGGATATGAGTATTTATTTCCGCAGAGCAGTGTGCCCGTTTTTGTTGCAACAGATGTTCCTGTTGGTCTAATTCCTAGGCTCTCTCTTTTCAATAGGGATGTGGAAACAAGAACTATTTCAGTTTCTTCTTAATAACACGGGAAGGGTGGCGATCAGAGTGGCAAGAGACAACAAGGAGGGGTGAGGACTGCGGCAAACCCAAGAAAGCATGCCCAGTGTGAAGAGGGAAGCTGCCTACTTAGCTTGTCCAATTTGTCCAGGGAGGGGGCAGTCAGCAGACTTTCTGATGTTCAAAACAGCCAGAATTCCATATCTTTTCAAATAATAAGAATTCTTCACATTTAAAAAAGTTGTCAGTGAACTTAAACCAGTGAGCCAGATCGAGTTGCAACCTCAAACACCGGCAAATGTCCAATCCTCAGAGGACAGATGGCATCCCACTTCCCAACATGGAAGCCCTCCTGCTCTGCCATCCTCTGCCTCCTTCTTCAAGCCTCGGCCAGCCTGGCCCCCTGCACGGAACACACCCTCCCAGCTGCTCCAAAGGCTGCAGGGAGTTCATGTGCAATGTTTGAGCCAATGTGACAGAAATGGCAGGTCCAGAGTCTGGCTGGGGACATGTTGTGGAGGGTGGGGGGTGGTGTGAGTAGGGAGTGGGAGAGGGCAGCTGAGCGCCCCAAGGAGCTTCCAAAATACTAATTTCTTAGGAACAGAGAAAGAAGGAAGGTGGCATAGCAACAGCTGGCTCTGGGCAGTGAGCAATCCTGTATGAAAATAAAACATTTTACAATCCACAACCGTGGCTCATTAAGAATGAATGGATCTACTGGTATAAATAGCACGCTGCGTTAAGAAGTCAGGAAACAGCATATGGGTTTGATGGAAAAACGGCTGCCACCGAACTGCTGATTAGCTCTGTTGGCTGCAGCTCTGCACTAACGAGACAGAGGTCTGTGGTTCCAAGCTTTCATGGGCCATGTGGATTTCTCCATCTTGGGCCATAGCATGTATTCCATCTCCCCAGCCCTGATCACAGTATGGGGACAAACTCTGGACACACAGTAACAAGTCTCTATTGAATTTCCCTCAGTTTCTAAAGCACAGTATCCTCACTATAATAACCAGCCTCTGCTTGAATGCTCCCCGTGACAAGGAACTCACTACCATGTCAGACCCAAAACATCCAATTCTGTGGCTACTGAGCAAGAGATACAAATTTCCCCCTGTGCTGTCCCAGCCCTGCTTTGAAGGAAAGCAGCCCTAACTAGCCATGCCATCTGATGGGATACAGGCTAGATGTGAAAAGGACAGCCTGAGTAGGAATGAGTTGGGCCAACCACCTCCTCCCTGAGTGCAGATGTGGGTTATAAGTGCAGCCAGAGGAAGGGCACGCCAGATGCAGGGGATGGAGCTGACCCGAGAAGCAGCTGCTACCATACTCCTCCACCCCACAGGTCTCGCAAGCCTGGTCTCTTCTGCTTCTGGAAGACCTTTCCCAGCAGCCTGGCAGCAACCCCTGTACTTGAGCTGGCCTTGGTGGTCTCTGTTCCTTGCAACCAAAAATCCTCTTGCCAAAACTGAAAGGGGACAGCCAGTGCGAGTGGTGATTTGGGCAATGGTTTACTCTATGCTGAACCCAGAGGGGAGAGGAATGGCCTGTGATTCAGAAGCCTCTTGGCTGCAAGTGTGTAGGATAGCCTCCCCCTCCTCGTCTATCCTGAAGCTGCCCCACGGGCTGTCTGAACATCTGACGAGATAATGACCATGAGTTGCAGAGCTCTGGCTGCTGCCAATGCGGCGCCCAGTGTACTGGACACGGTGGGATTGGGAGTGGAGGTGGGCCAGCCGGGGGTCATTCAGCAAGCCTGGCCCAGGGTAAACATTTGTAGCTTGACCTGAACCAGAACGCTCAACCCAAACAGTCCTGACAATTGCTTTCCCTGGACTGCAAACGGAACCACAGTTGAGGATTTTTAAAAAACTGTTAAAAATTTAGTGAACCAAGGAAGTGATAATGAAACCCCTCTATTTTTCTCAAAACAATCCAACGGGAACAAATCCAAAACCTTGAAGTACTTTTCTGGACAGACCTTGAAGTCACCCAGTGTGTAAATCTGTTCAAATCCTTCCAGGAAGCCCCTGCTCTGCTCACAGGGCTGCCAGAGGGCAGGACATGGGAGGGCCCTGCAGAGGGACAGTGACACCGGCTCAGCAGAGATGGGAAAGTGCACTTGCCCCACAGCTATGGGAACTCTAGACACCTTCCTGTGCCTCAGCCAGGGACCTTCTGGCCTACTGTGGCTTTTGTGCTATCTCTGAGGAGAAGGAGTGGGAAGGAAATGGGTATCTGTACATTTGGGTAAGGCTTTACGGGTCTGTGGTGGAAGGCAAAATGAAAAGCCTCCCTAATCCAGCCAGGCCACAGAGCAGTGATGAAGGCTTTAGACAAGGGTCCCCTCCCACCTGCCCAGCCCCAGGTCCAGGGAAAGGCCAACACGGCAAAGCCTTACCAAGCTGAGGTTGGTCTCCAAGGGATCCCAGCTTTCTGGTTCTCATCTGAGAAAAGCAGACACATCCTAGAATGCCCTTCAAACAGTGTATGTACTCTAGACTCAGGGCTTCAGGCCCCCAATTTCAGGAGCTCAGCCACAACTGAGCCAGTTGGGGCAGACCAACCATCGAGTAGATAGGGCAATGTTGCCTCCAGTCAGAGCACTGGGGTCTGAAGAAAAGAAGCCCCATTATGTTAAGGATCCTTGTCACTGGAGGGAGAGAAGCACAAAATCCTATCTGAGAATAATTTCCAGATGTAATGACTTCACTCAGATAAGTTCAGCTCTCTCTCTAGCTCTTGTAGGGAATTAGGCTCATCTAGTATCCAAGACAAGCCCTCCTCCCCAGTGCCTGCTTCTATCATAATGCAAGGTGGCAGAAGTTAAAGGTTTGATTTTTCAGCCTCCCCTTTTAACTTTCTTCCATTCTTTATAGTGATGGCTGGAGCTGCTGCAACCATCTTGTGACCATGAGGGAAAGAGCAAGAATTATAAAGACACCTGTCCTGACATCACTGAGCTGCTGAACCACAGCTGCAAGTGCCTTTCCTAAACTTTCTAACATATGACAAAACAGATAATCTCTTATTACCCAGATATGCCAGGTTAATATGGTATCGGCCACCCCTACTGCCAGCAAATATCTTTGTACATAGCCCACTGGTGAGAATCTAGCTCAAAGGAAAGAAGTCTGCTAAAGAGGTGGGCCAAGCTCTAAAGGGATTAAGACCCAAGAACCCATAGTACTGGCTCCACATTTTACACCTTTTTTTCACAGGGGAACAAAGAGACCCAGGAGTGTGCAAAAGCTGACATTAGTCATTACTGCCATGAACTGGGAGCAATGATCTGCCACTGAAAAGCAGTGTGGAGTACACACTCCATTTAGATCTATCAGGTGGGGGGCACCTGGGTGGCTCAGTGGGTTAAGCTACTGCCTTCGGCTCAGGTCATGATCCCAGGGTCCTGGAATCAAGCCCCGTGTTGGGATTCCCCAGTCATCAGGGATCAGCTTCTCTCTCTCCTCCCTGCTTGTGCTCTCCATCTCTGTCACTCTGTCTCAGTCTCAAATAAATAAAAACATTTAAAAAAAAAGATTAGATTGTTTAGGTGGGAAGGTGGACCTCTCCCAGAGACACACAGGTCAGACCCAAGGCCACTCAGGTCACTCTGTTCCCTCCTCCATCCTGGGGAAAGAGTGAATGACCTGCTATAAGCAAGGCGAGAAGGGTCGCCTAGTGGTCTGCGGGCAAATCCTTGTCCTAAATCAACACCCACGGTACAGAAAAGGGCGAGAGAAGCAAACTCAGGTAGTCAGCCAACCTGTTCTGCACGTGCCGGAGCGTCACCAGCTCTCTTTGAGATAACACAGCAGAAAAAAAATTTCTAATATATTCTTTGTGTTATTTTTTTTAAGACTTTATTTATTTGAAAGAGAGAGAGAAATCACAGGCAGGCAGAGAAGCAGGAAGAGAGGAGCAGGCTCCCAGCTGAGCAGAGAGCCCGATGTGGGGCTCGATTCCAGGACCCTGAGATCATGACCTGAGCCAAAGGCAGAGGCTTAACCCACTGAGCCACCCAGGTGCCCTCTTTGTGTTATTTTTAACTTTTTTTTTTTTTTTGAGGGAGGGGTGGGAGGGGGAGAGGGAAAGAGAATCTTAAGCAGGCTCTTTGCCCAGCAAGGAGCCCAACAAGGGGCTCGATATCCCGACCCTGAGCTCATGACCTGAGCCGAAATCAAGAGTCGGATGCCCAGCCGACTCCACCGCCCAGGTGCTCCTATCATTTAGATCTTTAATCTTTCTGCGGCATGTTTCTGAATACACATGGAATGGGTGGAAATCTAATTATGCTAATTCTGGTTGTTACATAAACCTGTTATTTTCCTACTGAATTGAAAAACTACCTATGTTCAGCTTCCATACATCCTTAGGCCTATTATTTCCCTATTCTGTTCTACTTACCTATTTATCCTATAAATATTCTATTTATTCTGATGCCAATATTTTACTATTTCTATTGATTATAGTAACTTTATAGTAAGCCTTAAGAGTAAGCAGCTCCTTCTACTACCTTGCCATTCTTTTTTTTTTTAAAGACTTTATTTATTTATTTGACAGACAGAGATCACAAGTAGGCAGAGAGGCAGGCAGAGAGAGATGGAGAAACAGGCTCCCTGCCGAACAGAGGGCTCGATGCGGGACTCGATCCCAAGACCCCAGGATCATGACCTGAGCCGAAGGCAGAGTCCTTAACCCACTGAGCTACCCAGGTGCCCTACCTTGCCATTCTTCTTTTTTTTTAAATATATATATTTTTTATTTGACAGAGAGAGATCACAAATAGGCAGAGAGGCAGGCAGAGAGAGAGAGGAGGAAGCAGGCTCCCCGCTGAGCAGAGAGCCTGATGCGGGGCTCGATCCCAGGACCCTGAGACCATGACCTGAACCGAAGGCAGAGGCTTAACCCACTGAGCCACCCAGGCGCCCCTCTACCTTGCCATTCTTAAAAAAAATATTTTGGGGGTGCCTGGGTGGCTCAGTGTGTTAGAGCCTCTGTCTTCAACTCAGGTCATGATCCCGGGGTCCTGAGATCGAGCCCCGCATCAGGCTCTCTGCTCAGCGGGAAGCCTGCTTCCTCCTCTCTCTCTGCCTGCTTCTCTGCCTACTTGTGATCTGTCTGTCAAATAAATAAATAAAATCTTAAAAAAAAACAAAAAATTATGTTAAAATGAAATATAACTCATATACCATTAAATTCATGCTCTGGAAGTGTACGATTCCATGGTTTTTAGTATATTCACTAAGTTGTGCAACCATCACCACTATTCAGTTCCAGAATACCTTTATTACATGTTCTCTGTACCCATTAGCAATCCTTCCCCCTTCCTCCCAGCTCCCTGGTCCTGACAATCATGAATCTACATTCTGTCTCCATGGATTTGCCTGTTCTTTTTTTTTTTTTTTTTAAGATTTTACTTATTTATTTGAGAGGGAGAAAGTGAGCAAGAGAGCACAAGCAGGGGGAGTGGCAGAGGGAGAGAGAGAAGCAAGACACCCCACTGAACACGGAGCCCATCTTGGGACTCGATCCCAAGACCATGGGATCATGACCTGACCCGAAGGCAGACATTTAACTAACTGAGCCACCCAGGTGCCCCATGGATTTGCCTGTTCTGAACATTTCCTATAATCAGA
>PISX010013411.1:0-56816 GCA_004024625.1 Mellivora capensis | reverse complement strand
ACTAATCTTCGATAAAGCAGGAAAGAATGTCCAATGGAAAAAAGACAGCCTCTTCAATAAATGGTGTTGGGAAAATTGGACAGCCACTTGCAGAAAAATGAAATTGGACCATTTCCTTACACCACACACGAAAATAGATTCAAAATGGATGAAGGACCTCAATGTGAGAAAGGAATCCATCAAAATCCTTGAGGAGAACCCAGGCAGCAACCTCTTCGACCTCAGCTGCAGTAACATCTTCCTCAGAACATCACCAAAGGCAAGGGAAGCAAGGGCAAAAATGAACTGTTGGGATTTCGTCAAGATCAAAAGCTTTTGCATAGCAAAGGAAACAGTTAACAAAACCAAAGGCAACTGACAGAATTGGAGAAGATATTTGCAAACGACATATCAGATAAAGGGCTAGTGTCCAAAATCTATAAAGAACTTATCAAACTCAACACCCAAAGAACAAATAATCCAATCAAGAAATGGGCAGAGGACATGAACAGACATTTCTGCAAAGAAGACATCCAGATGGCCAACAGACCCATGAAAAAGTGCTCCACATCACTCGGCATCAGGGAAATACAAATCAAAATCACAATGAGATATTACCTCACACCAGTCAGAATGGCTAAAATGAACAAGTCAGGAAATGACAGATGCTGGCGAGGATGCGGAGAAAGGGGAACCCTCCTACATTGTTGGTGGGAATGCAAGCTGGTGCAACTGCTCTGGAAAACAGCATGGAGATTCCTCACAAAGTTGAAAATAGAACTACCCTATGACCCAGCAATTGCACTACTAGGTATTTACCCTAAACATACAAACGTGGTGCTCCGAAGGGGCATGTGCAGCCGAATGTTTATAGCAGCCATGTCTACAATAGCCAAACTATGGAAAGAACCTAGATGTCCATCAACAGATGAATGGATAAAGAAGAGGTGGTATATATACACAATGGAATACTATGCAGCCTTCAAAAGAAATGAAATATTGCCATTTGCAATGACGTGGATGGAACTAGAGGGTATCATGCTTAGTGAAATAAGTCAATCGGAGAAAGACAACTATCATATGATCTCCGTGATATGAGGAAGTGGAGATACAGCATGGGGGGATTGGGGGGGGTAGGAAAAGAAGAAAAGAAACAAGATGGGATTGGGAGGGAGACAAACCATAAGTGACTCTTAATCTCACAAAACAAACTGAGGGTTGCTGGGGGGAGGGGGGTCGGGAAAGGGGGATGGGATAATGGACATTGGGGAGGGGATGTGCTATGGTTAGTGCTGTGAAGTGTGTAAACCTGGCGATTCACAGACATGTACCCCTGGGAATAAAAATACATTATATGTTTATAAAAAAATTAAAAAATTTAAAATTAAAAAAAAAGTGGCATTTATTTTCAACTTTTAGAAAAATTCTATTAACATTTTATTTAATTTTTATTCGAGACTATTTTCATCCAATTGCTGAAAATTTTTATGATTTCTTATTAATATTGAAAGTATAATACTTAAGGGGCACCTGGTGGCACAGTTGGTTGAATGTCCAACTCTTGGTTTCAGCTCAGGTTGTGATCCCATGGTGTTGGAATGGAGCCCTGAGGGCTCTGTGTTGTGTGGAGTCTACTTAAGATTCTTTTTCTCTCTCCTTCAGCCCCTTCAGGTTGTGCTCTCTCTCTCTCTGTGAAATAAATACATCTTTTAAAAAAGTATAATACTTGGGACGCCTGGGTGGCTCAGTTGGTTAAGCGGCTGCCTTCGGCTCAGGTCATGATCCCAGCATCCTGGCATCGAGTCCCACATCGGGCTCCTTGCTCAGCAGGGAGCCTGCTTCTCCCTCTGCCTCTGCCTGCCCCTCTGTCTGCCTGTGCTCGCTCTCTCTCTCTGACAAATAAATAAATAAAATCTTTAAAAAAAAGGTATAATACTTGATTCCTAAACCTTAGAATATAATAATTGTAAGGAACCTTTCATGGATAGAGAAACTGAGATCCAGAGAGGTTAAAGTGCTCAGTTCATAGAGCAAGTTATTGGCAAATCTAGTATTAGAGTCTAATTTTCCTGATCGTAATTGTCTTTCATTCTATTTTACCACATTCTTCTCAAATTCATCATATTTCCTAAGGACTGGGTTCCACGTGAATATTATGCATATTTGGATTTTATTTGCTTGTTTGTTTGTTTGGGGGTGGTCCAGAGAGCCAGATAAAATATTGTGAACATTCAGATTTCACCGGCTATTAGACTAACTCCTAATTCACACCACTTATGTGTTTGTTCTTAGAATGCTCCATTCCCTTCTTTTTGTGTCAGGTCCACCAAATCTTATTTATATAAGAATATTTAGATATAATAATAACCTCGCTATAGAAAGCCTTAGGGAAGTTCTACAATTACTGGAATGATCAAGTTCCTTTGAGAAAAATCATTTTCCGAGTGATGGTATTCCCCACTGATGGATCAAATCATTTCAAATAAATGAGACCTCAAAATTCAGAAAGACTTTCAAATGTATACAAAAATAAGAAACATGCTTAGGTAGTATATATGGTCCCTTTTCTGTTTCCTCATCACAGCATCCTCAAATGTTGATTTGAGACTTAGAAATAATACCGTTGTATATAGACTGAATGCCTGAGTCAGATACTTATTGTTATTCTAACTTATCTTTTAATCGTTATGAATATAGGATAGAATTGTTTTTGACTAAAATTTAAATAGCATAGGTGGCACCAGTTGTTGAGTCTTTAAGGTCTTTTTTAAGGGTTGAGGAGAAAGAAAGGTGTGGTTAGGTTAGATTTTAAAAACATATCATAATAACTCAATGCATTGTTTTCAAAAACATTTAGAAAGTTGAGATTTTATCATTACAATAATTTGCTTTTACATTATAAAGCCTTAATTATCTAAAAGTCTGTATAATGCACAGAAGAGCTGCTTATTATATTTTAATAGGAAATGTAAATTTCTTAAAATCTCTTAAAATATAAATTTAGTTTGCAATACCATGTGCAGTTTGCTTTTAAGGAAAGCCTCAGCAATTTTTAAAAATAAATTTGAGAATTACTTGGCAAGATGCCTAACAAGCTCTATTTTATCTGCTTTGAAAAATATGATTTTTTCATATTTTGATGGATTTATTTGCCTAACATTAGCAGAAAAGAATTTAGATATATTACTAAGCCTATATTTAAAATTGATCATTAAAGTATTATGCATTATATATACTTTTATAAGACATATTAACATTCAATTTTGTTATTGAAAGTTTAAATATATACAGAAGCAGAGAATAATGAACTTTCATGTACAAATCACCCAGCTTCATCAGTGATCAACATTTTGCCAGTTTTGTTTGATTTATCCTTTCTCTTTTTTTGAAGCAAACCCCAGACAACAATATTAATAATTACTAATTAATGTCATTCACTATATATATCATGTTAAAATTTCCTTAATTGTGAGATAAGCAACATAGTTAATATAACATACTGAATCTTTACATAATCATGTGAGCGAAAGATATTCAGAAGTGGAAAATAGATTTGGGGCAGAGGGCTCACACCATTTCTGGCTCCTTGCTAAACAACGGCAGAAGTAATGTTCAAGGTTTAAGAATCCTTACTTTGTAATCCCTGCAAGAGCAATCTAACAGTGGGTGTGTGTGTCATGTGTATTTGTGTCCTAATATGGAACGATGATGGTAATGTCCTTATGAGATGTTAAACAACATACCCTGCAACATTGTTGCTGGATGGGATTCCCTGGGAAACCAGCTCCCAACAATGACTAGGGTATGGGAGGCTTATACAGAATACTGTTGAGATCAGCATTTGTGCAAGGGAAGATAAGAAAGGAGGCAGGACTGGACAGAGGGAGAAGTTGAGATGGTAAGCTGTTTTAACAGAGATCTCAGCCAACACTCTGGAAAGTTCTAATCAAGGATGATGGACCTTTTGAACAGTCACTGGGGGCTAGTCCCCCTGGAATGGGGTGGACAGTGGGTGAGAAGGCTCTCCTCAGCCAAGGCAGTCCTCATAGGGGCTAACAACAAGTAACTTTTCATCAGCAACACTCGCAATAGCTTAGAGAATAGACCCATCCTCCCTGAAGTGGAATCTGGGCAGCACATCAGAGCATCCCCTTCAAACATTTTTTAGCAGGAAAATGTGCTCCCATGTTTTAGGTTTTTCCTAAGTAGAAAGTTATTAAGCACTTTTATATACCAGGTATTTTACATACATTATCTTTAATCTTTATATCAACTCTGTAAGATAGCTGTTATTATTTTCAAGATAAGTATTCTGAGAGAGGAGGTGGCTTCTCCAAGGTAGACATAGAAGAATTGAGATTTCAACCAAATTCTGACTCCCGGCTCTTTCCACCAGGTAGCACAGCTGCTAGCCATGCTACTCTGTCTGTACCTATACTTAAAGCCCTCAGACTGCACATCCATTATTCCTTTACTTTTTGCCTTTATCTACCAGTTAGGTTAGCAATGTATGTTTTTAAAATTTAAAGTTATGTTTATTTAAGACATTCTAAACCTATTTGAAATTCAAGTGAAACAATTCAAGGATGAGTAGATTTCCTGAGCAGATTAGAGCATATTCCTTTTATTTCTTTAGAGCTTTATTGAAACCTAGGAGATAAAAACAAACAAATAAATAAAACCCTCCAAAAAACTAACTAAAGACCTACTAATGTCTCTGTGCTGATTTTTCTTTTGGATTTATGCTGCTTTGGAGAAGAGACACTAGATGATCAGTATGAATCATTGTAACCATTATTCTTTTTTTTTTTTAAAGATTTTATTTATTTATTTGTCAGAGAGAGAGAGAGAGAGTGAGCACAGGCAGGCAGAGTGGCCGGCAGAAGCAGAGGGAGAAGCAGGCTCCCTGCCGAGCAAGGAGCCCAATGTGGGACTCCATCCCAGGACGCTGGTATCATGACCTGAGCCTAAGGCAGCCGCTTAACTGACTGAGCCACCCAGGCGTCCCTGTAACCATTAGTCTTAGCCTTTCAAGCTACTGAATGGGAATAGGAGAACCTGAGTTCTATTCATGAATCCTCCAGTATTTCTCTCTAAATGATCTAGGGAGAGCCACTTAACCCACTGTATGCTTTGGTTTTCTTACTTGAAAATGACTGTAATGATATCTACCTTTTGCTTACCTTATTTATTTATTTTTCTGCCAAAAACATTTGCTTGTTTGATAATAAGTAATAATTTAAAAAATATGAATGTATAAGTGTGTTGTCTCCCCCTCTCCCTGCCTTTTTTTTTTTCTTTTTCAATCCCAGTGTAGGTCACATACAGTGTTCTATAATTTCAGGTGTGCAATATGGTGATTCAACAATTCTATATATTGCTCAGTGCTTATCAAGGTAATTCCCTTACTTTAAATGACAATTATATGAATAGATTAGATGCTTTGTGAATGCTTTGAAGGAACTCCTTAAAACATGATGCTTATTTTTTTTTAAAGATTTTATTTATTTATTCAACAGAGAGAGAGAGAGATCATAAGTAGGCAGAGAGGCAGGCAAAGAGAGGGGGAAGCAGGCTCCCTGCTGAGCAGAAAGCCCGATGCGGGGCTCGATCCCAGGACCCTGAGATCATGACCTGAGCTGAAGGCAGAAGCTTAACCCACTGAGCCACCCAGGTGCCCCCAAACATGATGCTTGTTAACACATTCTGTTAGCTAATCAAATCTGTTAAGTACTATCCCTCTCCTAATTTTCTTAAAGAATATAAAAATATGTAGAAATAAATTGCAAATAAAACCTTATAAGCAAGCTTACTAATACATTACTGAACACTTTTTCAGCAGCCAAATGAACTGACTAAGTCTGAATATTAGAAAGACATTAGAGGGCACCTGGGTGGGTCAGTTGGTTAAGCGACTGCCTTTGGCTCAGGTCATGATCCTGGAGTCCTGGGATTGAGGCCTGCATTGGGCTCCCTGCTCAGCAGGGAGTCTGCTTCTCCTGCTGACCTCTCTCCTCTCATGCTCTCTCTCTCTCTCTCTCTCTCTTAAATAGATAAATAAAATCTTAAAAAAAAAAAGAAAGGCATTAGAAAGGTATGGTAAATAGAATAATGGCCCTCAAAGATGTCCATATCTTAATTCTCAAAACCCTTGAAATATTACCTAACATGACAAAAAGGGTCTTTGTAGACATGATTAAGCTAAGGATTTTGAGATGGAAAATTCTGGGTTATTTAGGTAGGCCCAATGTAATCACAAATATCCTTGTAAAGTGGAGATGAGAATGTCAGAATATGAGAGAGATTTGAGAATGCTATGCTGATGGCTTTGAAGGTAGAGAAAGGGACTATGAGCCAAGAAGTGCAGTTCACTTTTAGGAGCTGGAAAGGCAAGACAATAGATTCTTCTGGAGCCTACAGAAGGAATGCAGTGCTAATGACCCTTCGAATTTAGTCCAGTGAGACTTCTGACTTTTAGAACTATAAATAATAAATTTGTGGCTTTTAAAAACCAATAATTATGATAATTTGTCATAGCAGCTATGGTAAATTAATGCAATAGGACTGTCATTTAATTTAGCCTGTGTATCTTTGTCTATATGAAATAGGTTGTTCTTGTTGTCAGGTCTGAGAACCATACCTGGAAGGAGGAGGGGGGCTAGGGTGTGTGTGCCTCAGGTTGCCTTAAAGGCTTTTGCCCCTTTCCAGATTAAGGGCAGTCTCAGTTGATAAACTCTTTCCTAAAAGGTTTGTCTGATTACCATTTCTTGATGAACTAAATTGTAGGAATGAGCAATTTTGTTCCTCTAATAATTACTTAGTAAAGCCTTCCCATTAAGGCTTCTGTTTGGCTAAGACCTCAGGATGATTAGCTCCTCTTTAGTGTGTCATTGTCTTGGTCCTGATGCCTTTGTCGATCCTGAATGTCTGGATGGAAACATCTCTTCCTCTTCTGAATGTTTCCTGTTGCTTTATACCGAGAATCGAGAATTGTTTAGAAATCTCTTTATCCTCTTTCTTTGGATCATTTCTACTACCAACATTCTCTGCTGTTAAACCAAGGCTGTTCAGCATCACTTGGAAAAGTCATACATACAAAGATGTGTTTAAGGAAAACTTTATGATCTATAAGTAGATATGTGTTTGTGTATGTATGTATATGTGTGTCATGATGGGGGAGTGGGGAGTGACATAATAATTTTCTTCCTAACCCAAAGGGATATATACATATAGAGTAATTTTCAGATATAACTGAAGCCCCTAATCAGTTGACTTTAAGTTAATCAAGAAAGATTAATTTAGGTCAAGTTAATCTTGACCTAAACACATGAGCTCTTTAAAGAGAGAAATTCTGCTGGCCTAGAAGAAAGCAAAGACTCATGTTGCAAATTGCTTATGAATAGGAGAGAAGCATCTGTAGAAACTGAAAGCCTCAGCCCTAGAGTTGCAAGAAATCAAAATCTTCCAGTTACCTGAATGAGCTTAAAAGAGAACCCTAAGCTCTAGATGAAAATCATGGAACTATAGCCCAGCTGATACTTTGAATGCAGCATTGGAGGGGCAGAGCAGAAAACTGATTTAAGCCATGCCCATATCTCTGAGTCACAAAAACTGAAAGAAAATAACTGAATGTTGTTTTAAGGCACTAAGTCTGTTGTAATTTGAACAGTAATAGAAAAGTAGTATAGATTTTGGTACCAAGAGAGGTGCACTGCTATAACATATACCTGAAATGTAGGAGTGACTTTGGGACTGGGCAATAGACAGAGTCCATTGGGAAAAAAATTGAGGAGCATAATAGAGAAAGGATGAATCACTGTGAACACTCTTAGAAACTTGGATTTTGAGAACACTTCCTTGAAGGGCTTAGAAGTAAGGAGCAGGGTATAAGAAATGGGAGGAAGAGGTATCCTTGTTATGTGCTGGCAGAAATATTAATGAAACTGTCTATGAAATACTGTGAAATATAAATTTTCATATATAGCTGAGGAGACTTCCAAAGTTGCAAAGATGCCACCTGATTTCCACTTGATGCTTATAATAATATGTAAGCAGAGAGAGATAAATTGAAGGAAGAAACGTTAAACATACGTGAACTTGGACTGAATGATTTTGAAAATTTTCAGCTTCTCCAGATGGCAAAAGATGCTAAAATTCAGAAATGACTGCCAAAAGTATGGCATTGAGAAATAGCTGAGTGTGTGACCATAAAATTTTTTGCTAAAACCTCAGAAAGATCAAAATGTCAGAATATTGAGTCACATGAAGACCTCTTTCAAGAGATTAAGAATGTGCCTCACTGATCTTTTAGACCAAACCAGAGGATCTCTAGACTCTAAAGGCATTGTCTGTCTTTCAACTATCTCTGCAGGAGGCTACAACATAGAAAAGGAATAATCTTAAAAAAAAAAAAGATTTTATTTATTTATTTGAGAGAGAGAATGAGTGAGAGAGAGAGAGAGGGAACAAGTAGGGGGAGCAGCAGAGGGTGTGGGGAGCAAGCTCCACATTGAGCAGGGAACCCCACTTGGGGGTAGATCCAAGACCCTGAGATTGTGACCTGAGCTGAAGTCAGACACAACCAACTGAACCATTCAGGCACCCGGAAAAGGAATAATCTTGAAAACATTTGTGGATGTGGCTTTTCTCTAGAGGAGTAAATCCCTGTGAAATCCATGGAAGACACACAAAGATCTTTAGATATTTATATCAGCAAGAACATTGCTATTTTAGTCTGAAAGGGACAGAGAGAGTACAATAGGAAAAGAGGCTGTTGAATCCCCAAAATTCTACTGGCAGGAAGCAGGCTGATAAAACAATGGGGCAACAAATGTGTGCTGCCTTTCATAAAAAAGGAAACATGACCCAGAGGTTGAACCAAGAAGGATAGAGACTTCAGAGAATGGAGGGGAGAGCCAAGGAGGTTTATTCACCTAATCAAGAAACCTGAAACCTAATCAAGAAATTCCCATTTGTCCACTGGATTTTGGAACTGCTTTGGAACAGTGACTCATTTTTACTTTACATTTCACCCCCCAAATACCCCCTTACCCTTTTGAAGTGCAGTTTTAATAGCTGTTATCCTATACCCATCCTATCCATTATTTGTTCGGAGGGTGGGATGAAAATAGTTTGTCTCTTTAATTCCACAGGCCCATAGAGGAAGAGAAATTGTGCTCCAGAAGCTGAGAACAATGCATTATACCCAGAAGCCTTATTCCTCACCTGATTCAGATAATATGGTTCTGTACTTAGAGCTGAAGAGATTTTGGACTTTTAGCTGATCTGTCTTATTTACCATAATGTGCTCAATTCCTTACACAGGGTGCCTGGTGAATAACAGCTTATAGAATATGTACAATTCTTTCTGAATATTATTAGCTTGAAGCAGTACCTATCATTCTGATCAATTTTGGAACAATAGGGTGATTAATCTTTATGATTCTTTATGAATTAGAATCTGAATACTAGATAATGGTTAATTCCCCAAGTGAATGCCAACCTAAGGAAACTTGATTGGGCTTCCCCAATATTTTGGGCTTCCCCATATATTTCTCCAGGAGATACAACTCTTCTGTTTTGCTGCACACCTTTGTTAAACTTCTATGATTATATTTTCTTTACCTGAACTCCCACAATTGATCTAGAAGGTAGGAGCCTAGCATGAGAGAGATACTGTGGTAGTATCAGAAGGGTTCCTGGCAAAAGCAGTATTAGGAAATGTAATTTTAAATTCCAGTAAACTCAAGTCATGGCAAGAAGGAGATTGCAGTAATCTAGGTAAGCATAGATTCTGGTTGGTTGTGCTAAAAATAGAAATGAGTTAGGAATTAGTGCAAGAAGTGGTTCATGTAAAGAATATTAGTGGTCAGATAATAAAAATGTACCATTGTCAGGATAAGAATTAATTGTGTTTATATTTTTATTCTGGTTACAGATGTAGATTAAAATAATGTATATTTAACACTACAGAAATAGAAAATAGAGAAAAATGCCAGTCCATCTTATATATCATGGATGACCACTAACATGAATTTCTTCAATTTTCCTCTGGTTTTCTTTTTTGTATACTCATATATATTAGTGAATTTTATTATTTATTTACATAAAATTGAAATAATTTTAGATATAGCTTTGTAACTTCATTTTCTTTCACTAAGCAATCTATTTGGAGCATCTTTTTGTATCAGTACACATATATCTATCCCATTCTCTCTAATTATATTGCATATATATATTAAAATATACATGTCTGTTCTGCTAGTCATGGGTGCAATTTGACTATTCTCCATATTTGGGTTCATAAATAGTACTGCAGTAAATACTTCTGTGTGTGCATTTTGGCATTATTTTGTGAACTCAGCAATACCACAGATAGGTATGAATTTTAGAGAAACTTTAATTGCAGCATTGTAATAGTAAAAACAAAAAACTTGTAGCAAACCAAATTTCCATTTTTGGGGAACTAGATGAATAAATGATGAAATACCAATACCTAGAAAATATAAAGCATATAGGCATAACAAATCAATGAACCTCAGTTATTCTATCTAGAAAATGAACATATCTTTCAAACACGATTTTGAGTGACAAAAAACAAGTGACAGAATGGTGGTAAGTACTTTACAATACCAATTATGTGGTTTTAAAAGCACATAAACAGTATAGTACTGTATTGTTTATGTACAAATAAATATACAGTAAAAGTATAAAAAGATGAGTGGAAAACATATAATGACTTTATTTTAAAGGTCAGAAGGAGGCAGAGAAATGGGATCTAGGTAAGGTTCTAAGGGTACTGCACCTGATTAGGGGACACTTTTTTCTTAAGATATCACAGGAAGCTGTGTTTTACTTCAAAGGAGAATGTGTAACTATGAGAAAAGAAAAGCATGTCTATAGAAGCAGTGTTATAGCAAATGTGTTCAGATATTCCACTTAAACATTGCTACACTGTGCTTGGAGATTTTTGGAAATTAATATCACAGAAACAAGGAAAATAAGAAATCTGAACTCATAGTACCTCCACAGTCAATTAGGGATCAAACACTTTTCCAGAAACAAGATGTTAAACATGAAGCCATCTTCCAGCCTGTAAGAGCAACAAGATTAGGTAGATATGCCTCAGCTTTGAACTATTTTTATAAGGTGTTTTCTTTATTTTTAAATTAATTTCATTTTTAATTAATTGTTTGTTTCAGGGGTACAGTTTTGTGAATCATCAGTCTTACACAACTCAATAGCACTCACCATAGAACATACCTTCCCTAATGTCCATCACCCAGCCAACCCATTCCTCCCACCTCCTCCCCTCCAGCAACCCTCAGTTTGTTTCCTGAGGTTAAGATTGAGGTTAAGATTGAGAACTCTAGTTCTGACATATTGCCAGTGTCCGTATTGATTAGGTCCCTAGTCATCGGTACTGCCTCTTGTTCTTTTTTTTGAGGTGAGTTTTTCTGCCTTGTCATTTGATCCAGAGAAGAGTAGGTGAATAAGAGAACAAAATACTAAAAGGGTAGCAATGACCCTAGAAAAATATACAGTTACCAAATCATAAGAGACCCAAAACAGAGGAAGCAAGGATAAAAAAAATCTATATCTATATCTATATCTATATCTGATTTATCTGGTGAATAAAACAAAGCCACATATTTTATTTAGGTGTATTTTTGTCTCTTAGAGAAAATGCCTCCCAGAATTTTAAAGAAAGAAAAACTATATATATATATATATATATATATATATATATATATATATAGTTTTTCTTTCTCTCTCTCTATATATAAATAAATATAAATATATATATATAAAGTTAAACATGATGAAGGGATGGACTATGACTGTAAAGATGAAAATTTAAAAAGATCTTAGAAAAGGAATTGATAAGGTAAGAAGTTGGTTGAAAAAAGAAAAAAAAAGAGAATGTGATTAGGCTGGAGACTAGATCAAAGCCATACACTAGATTTAGGGTATATTTTGATCTGTCAGAAGAAACTGTCCCAAAATTTTAATGAAAGAAAAACTTATATGTATACAAAAAGTAAAGTTACAATGAAGGGATAGAATATGACTATAACAATGAAAATTTTAAAAGATTGTTTAAAGGGTTTGATAAGATAAAATAGTTAAGAAGGTTAAAACAGAAAAGGGTAAAAATAAAAAAATAGAATAAGAAAAAATAAAGTTTGAAAATTTAACTTTGAAAGACTAAAGAATCATGGGGAAAAAGTCATGAATTCTTTGTGCTGTATTCCCCTAGCTCTAGAGTTTTCCATTTCTCGTTGATCCATAAATGTGGTATTGGATGGATGTTCTTGCTGATCTTCTGGGGGACAGACCTGTTGCAGTGATTCTCAGATGGTTTTGCCTGAGGCAGAATTGCACCATCTTTGCCAGGGGCCAGAATAAGTAATATGCTAGGGTTTGCTCTTGGTAGTTTTTGTTCCTGAATGCTTTCTGTATAGCTTTGGAGGAGGAGAATGAAGATGGTGGCCTCCCAGTCTCTTAGCTCAGGGCCCAACTTCTCAGTGTGCCCTCAGAGACAAGGAGTCAATCCCTCCCATTTCCCTGGTCTCTGGCTGCACTCAAAGCTCACCCAGCCTGTGACCAAGCATTTCTATTTCTGGTGCATGGACCCATTGGGAGTCTTCAAACCCAGCAGATCCCTGCAGTGTGCTCCCATGGCAATCCTTTGAAAGGAGGGAGGAGGGGGTTTCTCTGGATCTGTCAGTTGTGGGGTCCCTGCTTGGAGAGCATTGGCCCGATTGTGCCTCAGATTGCAGTTTAAGGTAACCTCGAGCTGAAAGCTCCTTCCTCAGCTCTGTCTCTACAGCCAGCTTCCCTGCTCTGATACCTTAGAGGTCTGCCACACTTACACATCCCCAGTGTTTCTTTGACCCCATGAATCCTGAGACCACACTGTTCCTGGAGGGCTCCACCCTGTGCTTAGCCTCTGGAGTGATGTCCCTCAGTGGAGCAGACTTCTAAAAGTTCTGATTTTGTGCTCCACTGCTCTACTGCTTGCTGGGAGCCAGCCCTATCTATCTTCCCATGTGTTGCCTTGGATTCACTTCTCCGCATGTCCTACCTTCTGGAAAATGGTCACTTTTTTGTTCCTAGGATTGCTGCTATTCTTTTCTTTGATCTCTTATTGAGTTTTTAGGTGTTCAGAATGGTTTGGTAATTATCTAGCTAAATTCCCGGGACCCAATCAAATTGAGGTCTCCTACTCCTCCACCATCTTGCTTCTTGCTCCTCTTTAAATATTTTTGTAACCAATATTGTTCTTTCCTTTTCTGAACTACTGAAAAATTTAGTTGAGCTTTACATCATATGCTCTTTCCCTTTGCAGTTCTCAAACTGCATTGAGAAATCAGAAAACTGATTCTCAAATCAGTTTTAAAGTTCTCTACAGATGGAGATTTTATTTTATACTTTTTGATATTACAATCAGGTACCTCTATATGATTTTTATTTCAAAACTTAAGCAATAGTGTTTGTCTTCAACCACCTGAGATTTTCTCTTTGTTTTTGGTGATGGTAGGCATCTCAGTATTATAAAAAGATCTCAGACTTTCGTTATTATCTTTGTTATTTGAACAGGTTTGTTTTTTTTTTTAATCTTACAGAACCTATTCTTTTGAAAGCAAGGATAATAAAATCTACCTTATTAAGAGCTAGTTATTTAAGGACCAAGTAAGAAAACAACTGTAAATCACTAAGTTAATATAGTGCCTATAACACTGTAGGCTTTCAACAAATGCTAGTTCTCGTTTCCTTTCCCCCTGTTTCCCAAAACTGAAAATAATAACATTAATTCTACATGATTGTTTTAATAAATTATTTACACATAAGTACTTAAGGTGTGTACTAATGGTCATCTGCTTACCTGGTTGAGGCAAGAGGGGAGGTCCAGAACAAGTTTTTGAGACAAGCATTTTTTTAATGTGCAGAAAGCAAGTTCCAGAACATTGTACAAAACCATCCCTAAGTTAAAAATCTAAGTCTTCAAACCTCACTTTGAAGGAGTCTCAGTCAAGATGAAAACAAAGATGCATTTCCAATCTTGAATCAAAATGTTCTGACATGCTTACCCCTTTAAGGTTCTGAGGTTTTTTCTTCATGGATTAGTACATGTCAGTACAATAAAGAGCAGTAAACTCTGTTCTTAAATAGGGGCCCTATCCCTTAATTTAAAGCCTTTAGTAGATTACAGACAAATACTACTTTTGGAGATTGTGTATATTATTATTTGTTCACTCAGGATGATTTAGTTAATGCCTCTATTTCCCATATTTTCCCCCTACCCTCCTGTTTGTGGAACTATTTGCTGATTCCATAATTACATACACTTTGGATGATAATATGGGGAAAAACTGCTTCAACAATTGATGGTTTAAAAAAAATCCTACCTCCTGTTCAGTCTATCATTCTTCACTCTTTCAGTCCCTCTGCACTGGTTCAAAAATATAACTACACCTGTACCCCTGGGGATAAAAATACATTATATGTTTATAAAAAATAAAAAAAAATAAAAAAAAAGAATTTGAGGTCAATACAAAAAAAATATAACTACATCATTTAAAGTATCTCATAATCTTTTCCTTCAGGTTACTTTTCTCCTTTAAGGTTGTTCTGTGGTATTTATGGATCTGAATTTGGTTCTCTTTCTGTTGCAGCTTACAGGTCTAGATGTGTGTTCATGTATAGCTGGATCCATGGTCTCAGATGAGGCAAACTGGACTTGGTCTCTTTCCCTCTCTATTTCCATATTATGGCTTTATTTTCTTTTGTGTTGGTATTATTCACAGGCACCTGGTTCTTTTCACATGGTTCTATCAGCATCTCCAAGGTTACTCTATGTTAACATTTTCACCAGAAAAAAGAGTTTACTTTTCTCAGTTGTTCAAAAATTCTCAGGATTGAGATGCAGTGAACCACTGTAATTTACTTATTTAGCTTTGAACCAATCACTGCTGCTAAGGGAAAGAAATATTCTAATTGGTCTTCCCTCAATTACATGACTGAGCTTGGAGCTTTGGGCCTGGAGTTAACTCCCACTCTAAGTACACAGCCTCGGAATGGAGGAGATATGTATTCCCCCCCCACCCCCCAATCATGATGCCTTTACCAAACAAAGCAGCAGTCAATGCTGGGCAGTTAAAACAGAAATTTTCTTCTTAACAGCAGTCTGCAAACTACAATCTGCAGACTAATTCTGCCACTCCTAGTACTTTAAAAGAAAATAAAGTTTTGTTGGAACACAGCCACATCTCTTTAGTTATAAATGATGACTGCTTTTCTGCTATATCAGCAGAGTTGAGTAGTTGCAGCAGAGACCATACGGCCAGCAAAGTCTAAAATATTTACCTTCTGACCCTTGACCTAATTGTCCTGATATACTACAAAGGAATTCAAAGGGTGTAGGGAAAAAGTACTGGTTAATAACAGTATTTAGATAATGGTGAGTCAAGACCTTGACTCCAAATGCTCTCAACTAAGGTCTTATTGAAACCTTTAATTATTTGGATGTTACATTGAATAATAGCAACCTTAAGGGACTGGTTTAGTGATGAAGATCATCCTTATCTATCTATCTACCTATCTATCTATCCATCTATCCATCCATCTTTCTTTCTTTCTTTCTTTCTTTCTTTTTTTTCATTTTTATTTATCTGAGTTGGGGGGGAGGGAGTGGTAGTAGGAGGAAGAGAAGAAAAGAGAGAATCTCAAGCAGATTCCCCTTCTTGGGGAATGGAGCCCACATGAAGACCTCAATCCCATGACCCCTGACATCATGACCTGAGCCTAAATCAAGGGTCCAACACTTAACCAACTGAGCCACCCAGGCTCCCCTATTTTTTCTTAAAAGAGCTTATGAACCCTATGAATTCTTACTAAATTTCTGTTGAATATTTTCATACCTAGAACATTTGTTTTAGCCAGCAAAAATGTATAATAGAGTTTGATTTTATGTGCTATATGAAGGCTTTTACATTGGGGCTATAATACATATATATGTTTATTGGACACAGAGCCCATTTTTTAATGTCTTTAAATGATGATGAATGTTTACAGCTCTTGAAGCTTTGTTTTTATGATATATTATTCACATATGTGATTTTTTTGATATTTGATCATTATTCTGTAACTCATTTCCTAATATAATATAACCTTAGGAATATATAATATCTTTTATGATAGAGCATTTAGCCATGCATTGGAAGGAGCCAGTGAGATGTCATATTTATTCAATCCATCATTTATCCATTGCTTTGCTAATGGATAAATGTACATGTCAGTACATGTACATCTCTCTTTAGAGAGGCTTTTGTTATGTACCAGACACTGTGCTGGACAAATGGAATAAAGTGATGAATAAGACAAACATGGAACCAGCCTTCGTTTTGCTTAAAATTTAATTGGAATTAAAGGGTTTCATTCATTAATTTTTATTTGTTCATTAGATCAACAGATATTTATTTGTCACTTTTTATGGGCTAGACACTATGATAGACGTTGAGGCAGTCATGGAAAAGATTGATGCCTTGCTCTTTGGAAGACAAGAATTTCATGGATGGTTATTTCATTATAACTGTGATAAATATAGAGTGCTGAGAGAGTATATCCTAGGTGATCTGACTTAGTTATTCCCAAGAATAAGGAAAAATAAGGGGAGAGGTATTCATGGTGTAAAGGTCCAGAGATAGAAGAAAATCATGGCATGTGCCAGGAACTGTAAATGTATGGTTGGGATATATGGTTAGAATACAGTGCTCCTGCTGGGGAGAGCTGGCTATTGAATCAGAAGAGGTAAGCAGTAGCCAGATTATGAATAACTTGCTACTTACAAGAGGCAAGATATACCCAGATTTTCATTATAGTGAGATTGCATAGGCTATATTGTGGAAAATGGCTAGGAGACAGAAATTATTGGATGTAGTAAGACTCATTAGGGAATTGGGATCATCATTCAGGTCCAGGATTTTTGTGGTTTGTAAAAGGTTACTGGCCATATCATGATGGGAAGAAATATCTGTCCTCCCACTCAAGTTTCTCCACCCCTCCAAGGTATATCTCAATGCCATTACTTTTTGGAAAGATGTCCTGCCTTTTCCAGACACTTCCACCTGTGAGGTGATTCCTACAGCATCCATCCATCCATCCATCCATCCATTTCTCCAACTCCTAATATGCATATCCTAGGAATTTGGCACTGTGCTAGGTTATGGGCATACTCATAGATTCCTGCCATTACAAAGCTTACCTTTAGTGGAGATCATAGTTTAGTGTGAAGAGTGCTCTGATGGAGACAGAGGGCATCAAAGAAGCATAGACAGAAATTAAACAGGGGTGGAGAGAAGTGAATTACACTTTTCAGGAAAGATTTATTAGATGATATGATGTTGTTGAACATAATGAATGATGCATTTGAAGAGCTGCAAATTATTTTATGCCCCTGAAATGAATGGTAATAGACATGGGGGAGAAGTGATGAGAATAAATGTAGTCCAAAACAAGGTGTTGTATGTGTCTGTTTATACCACTGAAGGTGGTATCACAATTATCAATTTCCATGTCTATTGTTCCAGAAGTCCACAGAGGCTGAGAAACATAGGTTAGGGTGTTATGGAGTCCAGTGGAACTTGAAGTAGAATGCCACGTGTGTGTGAGTGTACAAAAAAAAAAGAGCCCTTAGGACAGAAGGGGGTTTCTGAACAAAAAATAATGTATCAGGGCATAGCACTTAATGTAATAATTAAATAAAGGAACAGAGTACAGGAGATTAATCAAAGACAAGTAGCCAGACGAAAGGTGAATATAGGGCAAAGAAAAGTCCCTGAATCTTTGAGAACTTTAAGCACTTCTCTGACAGATGCTTTTCTGTTGATTGTTTTTTTGAGTTGGGTTCCTATACACATAGGGTTAGTGATTAGATATAGGGAACATGTCTAGAAGGTGAGGATTCTCAGACCTAAGTGTGCCAAAAATCAATAACAGACACTTTTAAAAACACAGTTTCCTACCAAGTAAATCTGTGGAGCTGCTAGGAGTATGATTTTGAGTAAGTATCCCAGGTGATCTCATGCAAGTGGTAGTAACCCTTCCACTGTTTTATAAAACCAGTATGTCTATGATTCCTATACTTTTGTCAAGATACTAAAAGAAGTGTTACACAGGTGGGTGCCTGGGTGGCTCATTTGGTTAACTATCTGTCTTCAGCTCAGGTCATGATCCTAGGGTGCTGGGATTGAGCCCCTCTCTGGGAATGAGGCTTTCTCTGGGATTGAGTCCCTCTCTGGGATCAAGCCCTGTATTGACAGGAGTCTCCTTCTCCCTCTCTTTCTGCCTCCTCCCCACTGTCCATGCTCTGTCTCTGTCTCTCTGTCTCTCTCTCTCTCTGTAAAATAAATAAATAAATAAATAAATAAATAAATAAAATATTTTAAAAAAATAAGTGTTAGACAGGAAGCTTAATGGACAGAGCACCATGGAAACCATTAGAGATCTCTTTTACTTTTTATCTTTCATTAACTAGTGAATGCATGTTCTTCAGGCAAACTTGTTTTATTCAATTACTACTATTAAACTCAATTTCTTCATCTAGTCAACAAAATTCTTTGTCAGATACTTTGGTTTAACAAATATCTTGTCAAATATCTTTGTCAAACATTCTTTGTAAAATATCCCTAGAGGAGTCAGACAAACACTTTCTGAGTTCAGAAATTAAAGAAGATAAAAAGGAAAGAATGAAGGGAGGGAGGAAAAAGGAAATATCATAGCTGTAACCCAATTAAGCAAATTCCATTGGTTTTCATGGATACCTATTTATTTACTAACACCTCAAAATCCATCTGCTTAACTCAGCAAATTTTGGCAGGACTGATCTCAGACTTCCTATTCTTTACCTCAGACTATTTTAAAAAATGGAATAAAAAATTTTCCATCTCTAGTCTTCTTTTATCTATCACATTCAGTGTGGTTTCTGAAGAATTACAGAAGACACAGCAATCAGTATGTGTAAGTTCTTTTAGTGCCCTGAGATATAATACATGTGGACTGGAGACTTGGATTCCGCTTTTGTGGGTTGATGCTATTTTATGATCTGTCTTGGGTAGCAGTTTCTTTTTTATATAAATTATATTCTATTTCCAGTTCAAAGGTCATTCTTCTTCAAACAGGCAGAAGAAAAATAGGGTATGGTTAATTCTGCCTGCTGGGTGTCATTTGCTAAAATCAAATTATTTTGTCCAAGCAGTTAGTATAGTTAACTGTAAGCCTTTCTTGTTCTTATAGCTATGGATATAACAAGAATAACAATGGTAAAGACTTTTTTTCACATATAATATTTTTACATCAGTTGTATAAATGATAATATAACTGAACTTGATATTCCATATCTCTTTATTTATATAAAGAGATTATATAAATGATAAATGGTAAATTCTTGAGGAAAATAGTCTAGTTTGGAAGACCAACACAACTATGAATTATGTTTTCAGGATATTTTATAAAACAACCTTAAATTAGTTCTATTTCACCTCCTAATAGTAGTTCTACAAAAGGCAATTGTTAACATAATGATTTTTTCACTAAATGCTGAAAATTTACATACAGTTTTTCTTGAAAAATCATATTCGACTGTGTGATGTTAGCCACAATAATTGTAGTTACATCTATTGGAATATAATGTTATTACAATATTATTCACTATATTTTCTATAGTTTATGTGGTTTTCTATGTTGTACTTTTCATCACAATGACTTATTTATTTTGTAATTGGAAGTTTGTACCTCTTAATCCCCTTTTCCTATTTGCCCATCCCACTACACTCTGGCAATCCCCTCTGGCAACCACCAGTTCTCTGTATTTATGAGTCTATTTCTGTTTTTATGTTTATTTGTTTTGTTTCTTAGATTTTACATATAAATGAGATCATATGGTATTTGTCTTTCTCTGACTTATTTCACTTAGCATGATCCCCTCTAGGTCCAACCATCTTGTTACAAGTGGCAAGATTTCATTTTTTTTTATGACCTAGTGATATTTCATTTTATATGTATGTATATATATATTTCTTGGCTAGCGTAAATGATGCTACAATAAACATAGAGGTGCATATATCTTTTTAAACTAGTGTTTTACTTTCTTTGAATAAAAATACCCAGTAGTAGAATTACTGGATCATATGGTATTTCTATTTTTAATTTTTTAATGAAACTTCATACTGTTTTCCATAGTGTCTGCACCAATTTACATTCCCTTTTCGCCACATCCTTGCCAATGCTTGTTATTTCTTATCCTTTCATTTATTGTCATTCTGACTGGTGTTAGGTAATAGCTCATTGTGGTTTTGATTTGCATTTCCCTGATGATTAGTGATGTTGAGCATCTTCTCTGGTGTCTGTGGCCATCTGTATGTTTTCTTTGGAGAAATGTCTATTCTGGTCCTCTGCCCTGGTAGATGTAACCAATAGATGTAACTATAATTATTGTGGTGAACGTTCTGTAATGTAGCAAATTGTTGAGTCACTATCTTGCATACCTGAAACATGTTTGTTTTTTGGTGTTGGGTTCTATAATATTTTGGATATTAACTCCTTACAGAGAAATCATTTATAAATCTCTTCTCCCATTCAGCAGTTTGCCTTTTCATTTTGTTGATAGTCTCTTTTGCTGTGCTGTAATGGTATTTTTTATTTTTTTCCAAGTAAGAATTTTCTCTTAAAATGGCCAGCAAATCTAGATTTTTTATGTTTAAAATTTCTTTATATATCAGGCTCTCTGCTCCGCAGGGAGCCTGCTTCCCCCTCTCTCTGCCTGCTGCTCTGCCTACTTGTGATCTCTCTCTCTGTCAAATAAATAAATAAATAAAATCTTAAAAAAATTTCTTTATATATATTTTTGTTTTATATATTGTATCACTCAGTTTGGACACGGCCAGTCTTATAAGCTATTGTAAACTGAAATTTTAGTTACTAACGGGGCAAAAAGAGAGAGAAATGGTCAGTTGGGGAAGGAGAGCATTTTAAGCAAGGATTGAAGGATTTAAGTAATTAGACACGATATAGTTATGTTACCAGTGATAGTATTTAACTCTGTGACTATTAGTCCCATGTTCTTAGTTTTTGATAGTGTCACCCTCTTAATTTTTACAATTCAGCCTCAGGCACATAATATAGATTTCTTAAGGAATCAATTTATAGTATCTGAGCTCTAAGAATAACTTCTTAGTTATTTCACAAAGATTCTTAACTGAGTTTTTAAGTATCTTTTTTTCTATTATAAAGCCAAACCTGAGTTCAGTTATCATTTATATAGTTAAACTGTCCATGAGTAGCTTGGAAATTTCTTTGTGTCCATAAATTTTGAAATTGTAAGTCGTTGGAAAAATGTTCGTTATAGACTTATAAACAGAATTAACTATTGGTTTTCTTTCCCTGATTGAAAATGACTTTTGGATAGGAAACCAGGCATTTTTGGATAATATGATTCTGTGATTCTGTTGCATACATGAGCGAGACTCAGGTCACTTTCCAGGAACAATCAGAACAGCTCAGAGATTCTAAGTATTGTGAGAAAAAAAAAATAAATTCTTTCACAAAACATGTGAGATTTCTAAAATTATTCTCTTTAATAAATTATGTGATTTTATATAGAGATATTATTTTCTGGTATGAATACACTTATAATTCTTAGTGTCTAAACTTCATTCTAATAGTTCTTCCTTTCATGGAGGAGGAAAGCACATTTTTCTCCTATCGGGTTTATATAATACATTAGATTCCTCTAATAACCAGTTACGCCAGTCTACACTCTGTTTCTATGACTTTGGTTTTTTTAGATTCCACATAAAAGTAAGATCATACTGTATTTGTCTTTCTCTGTCCACTTTCACTTAGCATAATGCTCTTAAGATTTATCCACTTTGGGACGCCTGGGTGGCTCAGTTGGTTGAGCGGCTGCCTTGGGCTCAGGTCATGATCCCTGCATCCTGGGATCGAGTCCCGCATCGGGCTCCTTGCTCAGCGGGGAGCCTGCTTCTCCCTCTGCCTTTGCCTGCCACTCTGTCTGCCTGTGCTCACTCTCTCTGACAAATAAATAAAATCTAAAAAAAAAAAAAAAAGATTTATCCACTTTGTTGGAAATGGTGCTTTCTTTTTTATGGCTAAATAATATTCCATGATATATATTTATTTAAATTAATTTAACAAAGAAGCCATTAGACTGAGGGAGCTCTAATTCATGGCAACCTTTGTAAGCAAACCAAAATCTAAGCCTATAAATGCCTCAAGGTTATGAAATTTCACCTAAGGGCAACCAGGGACTAATAGCAAACTAGACTTTAAGCTGTAGCTAATCAATAATTCCCTTACTTTTCTTCTGTTCTACTCCATAAAAGCCACTCCAAGTTTTGCTTAGTGGAGCACTTTTAACAACTCCCCCCCCTGCCCGGTTTCTGTATTCTGAAGATTATATTATTGATTTAAGATCTTTCTTTTTTATTATAAGTTTACAATGTTGAATTTCCCTTCAAGAACTACTTTATCTGCATTTTGGGATGTTGTGGGATTTTTCTCATTTATCTGAAAATATTTTCTAATTTCCCTTGTGCTTTATTCTTTGGCTCACTTGTTATTTAGGAATCTGTTTTTTAATTCCCACATATTTGTGAGTTTTCCAATCTTCCTCCTTTATAGATTTCTAATTTCATTCTTTCATGGTCCAAGAACATACTTTCTATCATTTCAGTCCTTTCAAATTTATGGAGACTTATTTTATGGTCTAGCATAAAAGTCTATCCTGAAGAGTGTTCCTTGTACATTTGAGAAGAATGTGTATTCTTTTGTTTAGTAGAATGTTCTATAGATGTTGTTAAGTCTAGTTGGTTTATGGTGCTGTTCAAGTCTTTTATTTGCTTGTTGATCTTCTTCGCAATTCTTCTATATGTTATTGAAAGTGGAGTACTGAATTCTCCAACTATTATTATTGAACTGTTTATTTCTCCCTTTAATTCCATCAGTGTTTACTTCATGTGTTTTGGGCTTTGTTGTTAGGTGTATATATGTTTCTATATATGGTGTCTTCCTCGTAAATTGGCCATTTTATCTTTATAAATGTATAAAATGTCCTTTAAAAAAATTTCTAGTAACAATTTCTGTCAGAAAATTTCTTTTGTTCAATATTAGTTGACCCTTGAACAACATGGGTTTGAACTGCATGAGTTCACTTATACATGGATTTTTTTTTTACAATACAATACTGTAAATGTATTTTCTTTGTGATTTTCTTAATAAGATTTTCTTTTCACTAGCTTGCTTTGTGATACATACAAAATATGTGTTAATTGACTATGTTATTAGTAAGGATTTTTTTGGTTAAGAGTAGACTATAGTTAAGTTTTGAGGAAGTAAAAAGTTACATGCAGATTTTTGACTGTACAGGTGGTCAGCTTCCCTAACCCCCATATTGTTCAGGGTCAACTGTATAGCCACTTTGGCTTTTTTTGCTCACTGTTTGCAAGGTGTATCTTTAACCAGCTTTTTACTTTAAACCATTAGTGTCCTTAAATATAAAGTATATCTCTTGTAGATAGTATATAATTGGATTATTTTTAAAAAATCTATTCTGGCAATATCTGCCTTTTGTTTTGTGTACTAAATTCATTTACATTTAATATAATTATCAATAAAGTAGGACTTATGTCTGTATGTCTGCCATTGTATTATTTGTTTTCTATATGTCACTTTTTTTGTTTTTCTTTTCCTCATTTACTGCCTTCCTTCATGTTAAATAGATATTTTCAGTTTACCATTTTAATTCCCTTGTGTTTCTTATACTTTTATTTTTGGTTATTTTTGGGGGGTTTCCTATGATTAAAATTAACCTTACAATTCATTATTATAATTAATTAAATGGGTCTTTTCCAGAGGGACTGCTGAAATGTTAAATCTTGCAAATTCTCTTTGGATGGGAGGATGTTTGTAGTGCTTTGAACTACAAGCTAAGGCTGCTGGCCTTAAGATTTATTATGAGATTGCTAGTTTTCTCTCTATAGAACTGGGAAAAGGGAAATAGGAATGGAATAAGTGAAAATGTCACAATGCTCATTCTACAAAAATTCATTTTCTGGAATACATTTCAGATTTATTTGCAACATGCATTGTTGTAAAATATTTGTTTCCAGAGTTCTGGAAAAGTTGATATTGACTATTTTTTTGTGAGCATTTTTATTGGTTTTATGGAGGAGTGGATTTTTGGAGCTCATTACTTCTTACAGAAGTGCTTTTTCACTGGCCTTAAAAAGAGGTAGGGAGTAAGTCATATTCAAATTCAATGTTACAATAAATTAATAAGCAGATGAGCTCAGAAGAAGAGTACTGGCATAATGTTGGCTGGAATGTGCAAGAAGTAGTTGAAACTGGTGAGTTGGCAGCTAAGCTGAGAGCTTTGTTTTGAATAAAAAGCATTTGGAAGGTACTTAGTTTTTAGACCATGAATAATGTGAAGGTAATGATATTTGAAGATTATCCTAATGGTTGTATATAGAATGAAATCAAGCTGTACATAAGGGAAATGAGTTCAGCTATGGTGGCAATGATCTACATTGTGTGGTATTAAGGTCTGGCTTAACATGGCAGTTATGGACATAGAACTGCAAGGGTGACTCATGCGACTTGGTGATGATGGATAGATCTGGGAATAAAGGAGTAGAGGAGCTTCAAAAGATATAAATGTTGCCACTCTGCTTTGCAGAGATGCCGGTAGAGTAACAATAATGAGGATGGTCAAAAAGTGGACAAATGGCACATTTTAATTTTGACATCTTATAGATCCCATCATTTAACTGTCTCTTAAGCTTCCTGAAGAACCATGATCATAAAGATTAAATGAATATATGTTGGTTATTAAAGCCAGGGTTTTAAGCCATCAAAGCTAAATATCATGAAGGGGCCTCATAAACCACATTAATTTAGAGAAAGAAGAAGGAAAGGTTTTTCTGGTTTTGTTTTGTTTTTTAAGTCTAAAGATATTCCAAAATGTTTATTATGTTAACTTACTTTTCTAACATGTAATTCTCTGGGAGAGCAGATGTAAGAATTCTAAGGTTTTATATTAATGGGGTTTAATTATGGTGTATAGAAATGATACTTTCACAGCTTTGAATGTGTATTAATAGTGCATCTTTTATAAATAAGAAAGTCCTGGGTTCAAGCACTACTTGTACTTAGAACACAAAGCTTTTTTGTTAGTATGTGGATCATCATTATTTTCCAATGATTTCCTTCCTTTGTTTTTCCATAGTCCTTAAGAAGAGAAAGCAATAAATGAAAAATGAGATGGTTATTACCGAAATGATCACTTTATATAATTGAGAAATATTAATTCCTATGTGGGATCAAAGTCAGCTTTCTGGACTCTTTCCTAACCTATTTCTCATTCAGTTGTTCACTTCTGTATATACTTCTAAGAAGGCTGAACCTAGAGATAGCAGTTCATATTTCCATATTGCTGTTGTACTGTAGTCCTCTTCATTATTTTAAATAATTGTATTACTCATCAATATTTGTGCTCTTCTAGATTTTTAAAAGCAGTAAGCCATAGATTTCTATCATTTACCTTCATTTGGAAGCTAAAATAGCAAAAATAAATTATGATACTACCTTTATTCGGAAGTTAAAATAACATAAATTATAATGTTATTTTACTTGTCTTTGTGAGTAGAGAAGTAAATGATTGAAAAAGCATTTTTTTATAATTAAAGGTTCTGTTAAAATAGCATAAAGATGAGAACATTTTGGAGGCCATTCAAGTTGCCCACTATATTCTTAGGGCTTAATTTTTCTTAATATTGGTTATTTATGTTATTTATTTATTTATTCTTTTAAAAATTGATTGATTCAATCATTTAATATGATTTTTAAAAAATTTGAGAATCTACTCTGCAAGAATTGTGCTGTGTTAAGTTCCATGAAACATACAAAAAAGCACTAAATGGAATCACTCGTTCTCTGGGAAAAATTTAGAAGTAGCTAACAGCATACATACCAAGTATGAACATAGAATCTGAAAATATAGTGTGTCATGAGATACTCAATTATCTATACAGAGTATTACTGTTGTTTTTAGATTCAGAGAAGAAAGAAAGCCATATAGGCAGAAGTAGTCTTGAAATGCTTCATGGACTAAGTAGCATTTTATGATAGGTTGTGAAAGAAAAGAAGAATCTCTATGGGTCTAAAAGAGCTCCCTGGTCCTTAGAAGGAATGGCGATAACATAAGCGAAAAGGCAGAAGCTTATATGTGTCATTCAGAATGAGAGCTATTACATATATCAGACTTTTGGGAATAGAGGGTTAGTGTTGAAAGGTATTTTTAGAGAGGCACTGGAAGCTTTAAAAAAAATAGAATAATTCTTGGGGCTCCTGGGTGCCACAGTCGGTTAAGTGTCCGACTCTTGGTTTTGACTCAGGGTCATGATATCAGGGTCATGATCGTAGGGTCCTAAGATCAAGTCCTGTGTTGGTCTCTGCACTAAGCAGGAGTCTGTTTGAGAGTCTCTCTCTCTTCCTCTGCCCTTCCGACTCATGTTCTCTCGCTCTAAAAGTAATATATATATATACATAATATATATATATGATTTATTTATTTATTTGTAATACAAATAAATCTTTTTAAAAAAGAATAATTCTTATAAAATTCATATTTTTATTCAACAGATATTTATTGGATGATAACTATTGTCTTCTAATAATACTATGATCTGGGGCTATAATACCTACTTTTTAGGAATAATATAAAGCTATAGATCTCAAACTGGATTACTCTATAGAGGTACTATAATGGGTTTGCAATCATACAGGTGCCAAGCCTTGTTTATAGATTACATAAATAATAGATTTTAATATCTGTATCTCTATGTATTATTATCAAATGCACAGTTTTGTTATGATTAATAAAATGGAAATTTATTGCTGCATTTTGTTCATGTATTTTTTTTCAAACAACAAATCCTAAAAGTATAACTTACCTATTGAAGCTGGGCAGAGAATGAGGGTTCCTTTCTTTTTGCTTTATAAATTCAGGTGGGGAGACTTTGATTAGTTTAACTGGGCTTTTACCTACTCCTACTTACTCCTCAGGGGAGTTAATTGATTTGTAAATTTGGGAGCAGAAACTGAGTCACTAATTCTTTTTGTGATCTTCTTGCCTGCAGAGAGGATGTGCAGTTAAGCTTGGTATAGGATCTACTCAGGCTTGGGAGACTTGATGTTAGTCTATCTAATTTTGGAATATAGTATGAGAAGCCTTTATGACCTTGCACCTAAGCCACATTTTCTAGTATCTGCTATGTCACTAATCTAATTGATATTTTAATCCATTTGCACGAGTCTTTTCTTTTATCCACAGGTTGGCTAACTGTGGTCTTTGGTCCAAATTTGACCCACTGTAGGTCAAATCTGGACAAACTCTTTCCATTACTTATTGTGTGTGTTTGTTTTACTGCTACAACAGAACTGAGTTCTGAGTTGTAACAGAGATCATAGGGCCTGAAAAGCCTAAAATATTTACTCTTTGGCCCTTTACAGAAAAGATTTGTGATCCCCGGGACTCTTTTGTATAATGTGGTCAGGGAATCAGGAAGTCATTTGTTGTACTTCCTAAATTACTAAATGAATCCTATTACCATAGAGGCATTTATAAAAATTCTTGCTTTGAAAACATGTATTGTTATTCAAAATGGTAAAAAGGGCTTTGTGTAAAAATGGAATGGAGTCAGGAATGGGAGTCTGACAGCAATTCAACTAAAGCCTCCAAGCCTAGTTACAGGAGTTAATTAGGACCCCTCACCATTACCAGACCAACACTGAACATAGGGCTGTGCAACGTCATCATCACATCCAGCGTTTTGTTCTTAGGAATCTGGTGATGTCCTTTGTCCCCCTCAATATTTAAGTTAAGTCTCAGTTATTTTTCTAACAGCTTGACATGGTTTGTCTCTTAGCTATGAAACTTTTTATTTACTTAGGCTTGAATATTCAGTTTTTTAGCTCATTTATTCAGTGTTTATCCATTTTTCTAATAACTTGCTTTCTGTCCCTTTCCAAAAAAATATAAAGCTTTGGACTCCTCACATTGTAAAGAAAAACTTTTAAGTAAATAATTTTGGTTTCTTTATTTTTTTTTCTTTCCTTCTCTTTTTTGACTATAAGTAATGCTTCGTGGACAATGTATTCAGTCTTTTAATTACAAGGTTGCTTCATATGATGCACTTTTCTCTTTGTTCATCTTATTTAGGTGAAATACATTCTCTTTCTTCTGACTTCTTATGTAGTCATTTAGTCATGTAGTCACTAGGTCTTTTACTGAGGCTTCATACGGAGCTCATCCTTATTTAGTTTTGCTTGGCATTTGGTGTATTTTCAGTTGCATTTGTTGATTTATTAAGGAGATTATTCTTGAGATTTCACCATCTTCAATTTCACCTGGGATATGCAAATTTCTACATAATAACACCAGAAATAAAAATTAAAGTTCATTTATATTTGAAGTGGTATCATCACCTTCCTCAGGTGGTATTTAGACTCACAGAACTTTTTTTTTTTCTGAAAATAGCATGAATATATAGTTTTTAAAGATCAAGCAAGACAAAAGAGAATATGGTCTCTTTCCTCGGTGTTTGATCACCAAGTTTTAAATCATTCCTTCCAGAATTATTCTGCACAAATATATGTACGTACTTTCTTTTTGTACAATGTGAACCTTTATTATATATTGTGTTTCCTTTATTTAAATATCAGTACCTACACATTTATCTCATTTTTTTTGAATGACTAAATAGTAATAATGGCTACATTTATTGAGAACTTAGGCCATACACTAAGGCACTATATTTAGGCATTATATTAAGCACTTTATATTTATTTATTTAACAGAGAGAGAGAGACAGAACAGAAGCAGGGGGAGTGGGAGAGGGAGAAGCAGGCTTCCTGCTGAGCAGATATCCTGATGTGGGGCTCGATTCCAGGACCCTGGGATCATGACCTGAGCTGAAGGCAGACACTTATCACCTGAGCCACCTAGGCTCCCTGTTAAGCACTTTATAAAATTCATTTCACTTTTTTCATTATTTTAAAAGATTTTATTTATTTATTTGTCAGAGAGAGAGAGAGAGAGAGTGAGCACTGGCAGACGGAGGCAGAGGGAGAAGCAGGCTCCCTGACGAGCAAGGAGCCCGATGTGGGACTCCATCCCAGGACGCTGGGATCATGACGTGAGCCGAAGGCAGCTGCCTAACCAACTGAGCCACCCAGGTGTCCCTCATTTCATTTTATTTCAAATTTATTTCATTAGTTTTATCATCTCATTCAGTTACTAACAACCCTTTGAAGTAGATACTGTTAGTATTCTAGTTTTTCCCAAGACAACTTGGCTGACAATGACAGGACAGGGATTTTGTTTCCAGACTCTTTAACTACTTTTCCAGTGTTTTTCAAGTATATTCCACCAATCAATTGCATCCATATAACCAGCGAAACTTGTAAAACATAGATATCCAGCTCACTGTCAGAGATACTGATTGAGTAAAAATTTGGGGGAGAATAACAAGTCTGAATTATTAACAAATGGTCCATGTGGATTTTATGTAGTCTAAGATCTGTGGACCTCTGCATTATACTATACTGCCTCCTTGTATGAGTGATATTTATTTATTAAACAGTCTCTTAAAAATAATCTTAAAAATAATTTCCAGTCCTTTAATATTCTAAATGCTTCAGTATACATTCTTACATGTACATTTTTATTTGTATTCATGGTTTAATTGTAGGAAAGGTTTCTAGAAGTAGAATTCCTGGGTCAAAGAGCATGTGCATTTAAAATTTTTGTACACTTTGGGGAATTTTATCAAGAACATTTATCAAGGAATTTTTCCTTGTTGGTTCCTAGTTAATCAATAATTTTCCAAGGAGTAAAAATTTTAGGACACTAAAAATGGTTAGTCAGAAGGTATTTTTTTTTTCAAGTAGTTCCTTTTATTTATTCTTTTTAACCCTTGTACTGGTTTGTGAGGGCTGCCATAAAAAAGTACCAGAAACTACACGGCTTAACAGAAAGTCATTTTCTTGCACTTCCAGAGGCTAGACATCCAAAAATCAATATTATCAGTAGGGTTGGTTCCTTCCTGCTGTGAGAGAGAATCTATCTGGTCCATGCCGTTCCCCTTGCTTCTGTTGGTCTGATGGCATTTTTCAGTGTTCCTTGGCTTGCGATAGCATAGCTCCAATCTTCACATGGTATCTTCCCTGTGTATGTGCCTGTCTCTAAATGTCCTTTCTTTATAGGGACACCAGTTACTGGATTAGGGGCTCATCCTAGTAACTTCATCTTAATTTAACTAATTACATCTGTACGACCTTACTTCCAAATATGATCACATCCAGAGTGAGTGGGTGTTAGGACTCTGACCTATGAATTTTGGGGAGCTATAACTCAACCAGTAGTATACCCAAAGTGATATTGTTAGGTAGTACCTACACTGGTTTCTCAACACTTTCCTGTTGACATTTCTGCTGTGGTTTCAAATCTTAATTGACACCTCCAACTTTGAAGTGACTGATCAAGAGAAGCTCAACTAAGTATCAAGATCCTTGGATATCAATTGGTGATGCTTTCTAAAGGGGAACAATATCCTGACAACCATTTACAACTTTAAAGATCATTACTCATTAAAACTTTTTTCATTCATCAGAGAGGCTTCTTAAGAGGCAAGCTTCCCTCTATATCACCATCCCCCCCCAACACACACATTTCATTATTTAATACAAGGATTAAAAGTAGCAAGTGCGGGGCGCCTTCGGCTCGGGTCATGATCCCAGGACCCTGGGATGGAGCCCCACATCTGGCTCTCTGCTCAGCAGGGAGCCTGCTTCCTCCTCTCTCTCTGCCTGCCTCTCTGCCTACTTGTGATCTCTGTCTGTCAAATAAATAAATAAAATCTTTAAAATAAAAAAAAGTAGCAAGTGCACATAATTTTTTAGAAAGGATGAGTGATGATTATGTAATTCGTATAAACAGTGCCTTACAGTACCATGATGCTTTAGGAATAATAATGGCAGTTTATCAATCCCATCTGTTCCCAGGCAAAGAAAGAAATATTTTAATAAGGCAAAAATCCAAAAACTGATGCTATCTAAAGATCTGCTTTCTAAAGGTCTCTTGGAACAATTGACAAATTAGCTGGAAAGAGGTTTGATACCAATACACTTAAAAAATGGTACCCATTTTTCCAAACCCTCATTAACACTGTGTATTATCATTAGCAACTTGATCAAGAATGGTACATCTTGTGCTACTTTAATTTATATATTTAATTATAAATGAGATCAAGCATTATTCATATAAGAAATTTCTGTTTTCTTATCAACTTAAAACTTATCAACATAAAAGAAATTTCTTTTTCTTATCAACTGAAGAAACAGTCCTGTCCTTTGCCCACTTTTTCCCTTAGGCTGGTGATCTCTTTCATCTCAATTTGTAATCCCCTTTCAATAATAGATATTAGTTTTTTTGTCATATGTGTCAAAGGGTTTTCCCAAATCTGTCATTTGTCTCCCCCTTTTTAAAAAAAATATTTTAGTGGCTTGATAAAAAGCTAATACTTGTATGTACTCAAATTCATTAGTCTTATTCTCTATAGTTCTGGTTATATGTCTGGTTATATCTCCTGTTCGAAGTCCATTCCTATTTTAAGATTATTATTACAAGGGTATTTACTTATTATTTAAATGTTTATCTGGAATTTATTTTGGTAAAAGGCATGAAATATTCATCCAGCTTTTTTTATCTTTCCGAGTGAATAGTCAGTATCTGACTGGCAATTATTATATAACCCATTATTTTCTTACTGATTTGCAATACCACCTTCATAGTATAATAAATTTCCATAAGTATTAGAGCTTTGTTTTTTAAAATTATCTCTTCTCTTGCCTTTCAGTTATTGCATCAGAACCACTTATAATTTATTTAAATATCTGCTAAAGGCTGATCTCCACCCCCTCCTTTACTTTTCACTTTTCACATTGATACCTGGCTATTGTCATACATTTATTTTTCTAGATGTACTTTAGGATTACTTGTCAAGATCCAAGATGCAGTAGGAGGGAAACTCGATTGTAATATTACTGCATTAATTTAAAACTAAATGAAAGTGAAAGAATCACTATCTTTAAAATATTGAATCATATCATAATATAGCAAGCTATATTTTTCCATTGGCATTTAATTTTTATGTCTGTCTTTCAGTCCTTAGTAGTTTCTGTTGCCTCCCTTTGTGATGCCTTCTGCTGGGTTATTGTATCAGTTTTCCATTACTGGAGGAACAAATTACAACAAACTTAGTGGCCTAAAAAACCACAAATATATTATTTAACAGTTCTCATAGTCCAAAATGTGTCCCACTGGGCTAAATTCAAGGTGTTGGCAAAACTGCATTTCTTTCTAGAGACTCTAAGGGAGGAATCTATTTTCTTGCCTTTTCTAGTTCCTATGAGCTGTGCCTATTCCTTGGCTCATGGCTGCCTTTCACCTTCAAACCCAGAAATGACTAGTCAAATTTCTCACATTGCATCACTCTGAAACTGACTCTTCTGCTCTTTCATTTACAATGACCATAATAATCCAGGATGATCTTCCCATCTTGACTCTTAGCTTAATCATATCTGCAAAGTCCCTTTTGCCATATAACAGATAATCACAGGTTCTGGGGATTAGAATGTGGACATCTTTGAGAGGCCATTGTAGTGCCTACCACCATCATCAATATTCCTTTCCTTTGGACTGTCCTGTTGTCAATCCTTCTTCCCTCCAACCCAAAGTCTCTCATTATTATTTTCTTATCATTCTATATTTATAGTGGAGTCTTCCATATTTGAATGTCATTGTAAGTCTTCAGTGGATAATTTTCTTGATATTGTGAGACACATCAGAGTAATAAGACCACTTCCAAAAGCTTTTACCTACTTTCAGTCATTTGGAATGGTGAGTCATCTCTAATTTTGAAAGAGTCTTAAACCCACACTCCCTTGTTAGTATTACTGCTCCTGTTATTAGAAAAATGATTCAGGAAGCAGTTAAAGTATGCAGGTAGCTTGTCACAGCACTAAGCCAACACTTCTATTTTTCTTCTAATTTACCTAACATCTTTAAACTCCTCTAAGTCAAATCACCATCTTCTATTCTCAAGAGATGCCTTGTGTTGATCAGACTAGGCTTGAAGACTTCCAATGAGAGAGAACCTGCTTCCTGCTAGGCAACCAATTTCATAGTGTGAAGCTCTAATTGTTAGAAAGCTCATCCTGAGCTGAAATCTGTCTTATTGTTACCATCTCTTTATCTACATACTTTCAATCCTCTTAACCACAGAAAAATATTCTCACTACCCTTCTACTTTTCAAATATTTATGAAAAATGTTTCCCTGTACCTTTTCTTCTTTAATCTTTTCTCACATAACATAGGTTTGATACTCAAACTTTTCTTACCCATGTCCATTTGGTCTTTGCACCTTTTCTAATGTAGGCCTCAGTACCAGGTTGAGGTGACTAGGTATGGTCTCACTGCAGTGTTGGTTAAGCTGCTTCCATTTCCCCCATGTGCATCCATATATGCAATGGAATATTACTCAGCCATCAGAAAGGATGAATACCCAACTTTTTTTTTCTATTTTTTTAATTTCATTTCTTTTCAGTGTAACAGAATTCATAGTTTTACACCACACCCAGTGCTCCATGCAATGCGTGCCCTCCATAATACCCACCACCTGGCTCCCCCAACCTCCCACCCTGTGCCCCTTCAAAACCCTCAGGTTGTTTTTCAGCGTCCATAGTCTCTCATGGTTCATCTCCCCCCCAATTTCCCTCAACTCCCTTCTCCTCTCCATCTCCCCATGTCCTCCATGTTGTTATGCTCCACAAATAAGTGAAACCATATGATAATTGACTCTCTCTGCTTGACTTATTTCACTCAGCATAATCTCTTCCAGTCCCGTCCATGTTGCTACAAAAGTTGGGTATTCATCCTTTCTGATGGAGGCATAATACTCCATAGTGAATACCCAACTTTTGCATCAACATGGATGAGACTGGAGAAGATTATGCTAAGTGAAATAAGTCAAGCAGAGAAAGTAAATTATCATGTGGCTTCACTTTTTTGTGGAACATAAGGAGTAGTGTGGAGGACATTAGGAAAAGGAAGGCATAAATGAAGAGGGGGTGGAATCAGAGGTGGAGATGAACCATGAGAGACTATGGACTCCGAGAAACAAACTTTAGAGGGGAGAGTTTTGGGGAATGGATTACCTGGTGATGGGTATTAAGGAGGCACATATTGTATGGAACTCTGGGTGTTATATGCAAACAATGAATCATGGAACACTACTTCAAAAATTAATGATGTACTTTATGGTGACTAACATAACACAATAAGAAAAAAAGAATAGAGCTATGTTAAGAGGCATGATAACAGTGATGTTCTAGTAATCTAGAAAAGCCTCCAAGGTACCTTTATTTCTGATAAAAAGTCACATCATTGCTACATTTGAGTACCATGTGCCCCTGGTTGTTACCAAGATTTTTCACAAGTTAGATGGCCAAGTATCCTTTGGCCCTTTGGATGAATAAAATCTTGTACCACCTTTCAAGGATGGTCAGCATGATACAGTTAGCCTATCTTTTATGTAATTACTAAACTGGATAATTCCCAATTCTAATTAACACAGAAGAAGGGAGAGCTGTCACATTTGGTAGTCTAAATATCATACTTACATTGAATCAGCCAATATCACATTATGTTTTTAGTATATTACACTGTCACTCATACTGTCAGCTGTAACTCCTAATTTTTTCATGGTATTGCTAATCTATATATCTTCATACTGAAAATTTATAACTGATTTCTCTGCTAAACCATAGGGCTTCATATTTAATCATGAATAAACTTTGACTTGTTAGCTTTAGCCTACCACTGGTGATTTTAAACTTTTAGAGGAGCACAGTGTAAACATCATATGAAAGCAGAATATGTAGACATTTTATTACTCCTGTTTATTTTTCTTTGGGGGGGTCATATGTCCTATTAATTTATTCAATGCTCTTAATGTATGCATCTTTTCGAGGAAGTATTATTTTGACCACACATTGCACAATCAACTATAGCAGGTAAGCTGACTAAGACAAAGCTTCAAAGCCAGACATTCCCTCAGGAGCTGTGAAGTTAGGCATTTAGGGTCTTAGGGGCCCATTCATGATTCAGGGACAGGACATTATTAAGACATTATCCCTCCTAAGAAGAGAGCTACCAAAGACCAAGGCAGAGAACACAGTCCTATGTACCTAGATATGTTGTTGTGGTTGTTGTTAGTATTATTATTAAATATTTTATTTATTTATTTGACAGAGAGATAGAGCCAGAGAACACAAGCAGGGGGAATGGCAGAGGGAGAAGGAGAAACTGGCTCCCCGCTGAGCAGGGAGCATGACTCAGGGCTCAATCCCAGGACCCTAGGATCATGACCTGAGCTGAGAGCAGTAGCTTAACTGACTGAGCCACCCAGGTGTCCGGTATGTTACTATTATTAAAATATCAAGAACAGAAACAAGTCTAGGATCCATTAACAAGGCATTTGAATAAAGGTAGAGGTTAAATATCTAGAAAAAAGCAAAAACTGCTAACCAAATTGTAGCCCAATTTTGCTAGACTAGCTACAATGAAGCCTTGAAGTTGAGTCACAAATTGTTGGGCCAGTTCTTTTAATCCCTCTGGTCCATTACCAGGGTTTATCATCAAAGGTACATTGGCAGTTAACCTGTATATCAAAATCCACATTTCCCACTGTGAGTAAAAGGTATTGCAAAGGTTAGTAAGTTGGTTGGGTTATATACCACTTAATAATGTATGGAAATTTTTCTTTCCCATAGTTCTGACACTAAAGATCTTGTCATAGTCCCTTTCTATCTGTGATACAGTAGTAGGAACACTAGATAAGCTGTCACAAGACCTCAGTGAGAGCTCTGAATGCTTAATATTGGACAAGTCACTGAAGAATTCTGAGCCTTAATTTCTGGATGGAGATAATCATAACATTGATGGGTTTTTTTTTGCAGGCTAAAAAAGAATCATCTGGGTAAATGAAATATTATTTATTTTGCAGACTATAAAACACCTTACAAGTATAAGTTGCTCTTACAGTGATTTGAATCTGTGATAGTTTTTGAATGACATTTTTTCAGGCTTCATTTGACAAATACTTATTAAGTGCATACTATATGAAAACGATGGTCATGGCCCTTGCCACTGAGTTTCTTGAATCCTTATGGAGGATAAAAAGGCCTTAAAATACTAACTAAAATATTAGTTATTTTATGTATTTATTTTTAGCATGTATTGATAGAGTCCTACTATGAACATGGCACTTTGCTAGGTGCTAGACAAGCATGTCTTTAGAAATTAACTTGATTTATCTTATAAATTAATGGGATTATGTTTAACCTCTGGTTTATTCTTCCAGATCTTATTATTTTAATTAGTTTACTCTCTGGATCATTAATGCATCTAATGAAATCATTCAATATAAAAACTCTGAGATATCACAAGAGACCATGTTAAATGTTTAAAAAGAATCATCATGTACTATGACTAGAGCCTTTTATGATTCTCTCTCAAAGTTATGATGAAAGTAAATGAGTTGATTTTTACATGAGTAACTCTTAGTAACCTCATGCTAGTGTTTGAAAGTGAATTAATTGGGAGAAAAGCGGGAGTGGAGGCAAAGAGACTAGTTATGAAATTGTTCTAACAGTTCAAATGATATAATAGTGGTGACCTGGACTAGGGTGGTAGCAGGATTTGAGAGAAATAAATGTGCTTGAGGTATAATTCAATGATAAAGTAAGGGACTTGGAGAATGACTGGGTAGCATTGAGGAAGAATGAGAATCTTTTTAAAAATAAACGAGGTTAATCATGAATGCTTTGACAGAGATGAACATGAGGAGAGACTTATCCTACCAGATAGTAAAATTAATTTTAAGGTTTTAGTAAGCAAAACAGCATGATTCTGGTATTAAAATAGATCGACATATGGAACCAATTAGAAAGTCCAGAAACAGAGTCAATTAAATGTAAGCGTATGGTATATACCTGTTGTCACAGGAATTCTGTTTCTTTTTTTAAAAATTTAAGCTCAATTAATGAATCTATAGTGTATTATTAGTTTCAGAGGTAGCGTTTAGTGATTTATCAGTTCCACAGAACACCCAGGGCTCATTATATCAAGTGCCCTCCTAATGCCCATCACTCAGTTACCCCACCCCCCACCCACCTCCCCTCCAGCAGCTCTCAATTTGTTTCCTATAGTTAAGAGTCTCTTGGTTTGTCTCCCTTTCTGATTTTGTGTTATTTTATTTTTTCCTCCCTTCCCGTATGATCCTTTGTGTTGTTTCTAAATTCTACATGTAATTGTCTTTCTCTGATTGACTTATTTTGCTCAGCAAAATACACTCTAGTTCCATCCACATCATTGCAAATAGTAAGATTTCATGTTTTTGATGGCTGAGTAATATTCCTGTGTGTGTGTGGGTATACTTGACTTATATATGTATGTACATATATATATACACATACATATATATACATGTATGTATACATGTATATACAAAAAGTTTATATATATATATATATATATATATACACACACACACACAAACTTTTTTTAATCCATTCATCTGTTGATGGACATCTGGGCTCTTTCCATATTTTGGTTATTATGGATATTGCTGCTATAAACATTGGGGTGCAGGTGCCCCTTTGGATCATTATGTTTGTGTCCTTTTGGGTAAATACCTACTAGTGCAATTGCTGGGTTTTAGGGTCGTTCTGTTTTTTACTTTTGAGGAACCTCCATACTGTTTTCCAGAGTGATACAGAAAAAAGCATATGACAAAATACAGCACCCTTTCTTGATTAAAACTCTCTGCAGTGTAGGGATAGAAAGAAGATACCTCAGTATCATAAAAGCCATATATGAAAAGCCCACAGCAGATATTATTCTCAGTGGGGGAAAAACTGAGAGCTTTCCCCTAAGGTCAGGAACACAACAGGATGTCTGCTGTCACCACTGTTGTTCAACATAGTACTGGAAGTCCTAGCCTTAGCAATCAGACAACAAAAAGAGATAAAAGGCATCCATATCAGCAAAGAATAAGTCAAACTTTCACTCTTCACAGATGGACTCCACCTTACTGGAACCCATACAGGAATTCAGCAAGTGGCAGGATATAAAATCAATGCACAGAAATCAGTTGCATTTCTATATACTAACAATGAGAAAGAAGACAGAGAAATTAAGGAATTGATCCCATTTGTAATTGTACCAAAAGTCATAAGATAACTAGGAATAAACCTAACCAAAGACTTCAAAGGACCTGTACTCTGAAAACTATAGAACACTTATGAAAGAAATTGAGGAAGACACAAAGAAATGGAAAAACATTCCATGCTCATGGATTGGAAAAACAAATATTGTTAAAATGTCTATGCTACCCAAAGCAATGTACATCTTCAATGCAATCCCTATCAAAATACCAGGAATTCTATTTCACAAGAAATAGCTGAACATGTAAACAAAGGTATATGCACAAGAATATTGCCATAAAAGCAAAACATTGAAATTTCAGTATGATAGGATTAACTAAATAAATCATGACCGTGTGTATATTGATATTTAACCTTAAATTTTAAAAAGTATAGATACATTATTGTCATTGAAACTTATTCACACTGCATTATTAGAAATAAATCTATATCAGATTATAAAGCATCACATATAACACATACACATATTTATATATAACATCTTCAAGTAAGATTTATAGAAAAATCCCTTCATCCCACTTTGGGTGGAAAAATGCAATGTCCTTCTCAAGATTTCTATAGAATCTACAGGGTATCCAGTCTTGGTTCTCATGATCACCTCTTGCTGCAAACTCCTGTATCTGTAGAACTTTTTATTTCATTCATTTTTTCTCACTTTCTCTCTATTCTTGACTTTATGCCCCACATCTACTAGGATAAAAGACATGTTCAGAAATGTTACTAGCAAATTGTTCTTAATAACAAAATACCTAGGAAATGTTTAAAAGCCCATTGTCAGGAGAATCTGTAAGTGAATTATTTTATACCTATATAGTGAACTCCAATACCATGTAGAAAAGAAATGAAACACAGAAACATATTGAAAAAGTCATGGAAGATTAAGAATATTTTATACTGTTCTTATGAAATTCAAAAGCATGTAGTATGAAACAATTTATTCTTCACTTTACATATAGTTAAATTTCAACAACAATCCAAGGAATTATAAACACGAAGTTCAGAACAGGAATTAGCCCTGGTTAGGGAGGGAGGGAGAGGGACTAGAAAGGTGAACACAAGTGGGCAGGGGTGTTCAATGGTAATGTTCTAAACTGAGTAGTGCACATGCGCAGATTCATTTTATTATTTTGTTCTATCACATATCCATCCTCTTTTGAGGGATACTACTCAGATACTTATTTAAGTGTACCTTTTTTGACAATATGAAATATTTGAATAAAAAAACACAGTTTTGCTTTCTTTGTTTCATCCTCTTCTTCCTTTGGGCCTCTCACTGTCCATAAAGAAACTGTGTACTGTAGACTTCTCCAATTAGAAGTAATGGCACTTTCTTCGGAGGCAGATGGGGGTGCTCTTCACTGTTGTTTAATGTATTTTTTTTCTTTCCTTTGTCACACCCACACCCACATGTCCACACACACACACATTTATAGAGGGAAGCAGTCTGGGAGGGTGTACACCAAAATATTACTACTAGTTATCTGAGCATGTTGCATTTTCATGTATTTTTTTCTTTTTCTTTACATTTTCCAATATTTCTCTAATAAACAGTATACTTCATTTTTAAGAGGACAGCAAAATAATTCATCATGTGTGGTTAAATTTCAGAGTATCTTTCAAGGCCATTAAGTCTTCGTATTTCTTTACAGAGTACAATTCCAGTCTAACCAAATCCATGAAGAATGGGTTGTTCTGATTAACAGGTTGTTCTGATTTTAGGAGGATCTAGGGTTTAAACTGGACACTTTTTTCAGACTCTTTATAATCTTTTTGTTGTAATCTCAGTTTTTTCACTTTTGATATGCAAAACAGTAAGCAATACCAGTAAACAATAATAATAACCAAACTAAAAAGCAATTTATATCTGAACAAGGCATAATCATTTCCCTAACTGCTAGTTAGAATTTGTTAAAAAGGACATTAGAAAATGTTCAGTTGATCAATAAGTATTTTTTGAGCACCCAGTATGTGGTAGGACTTGTTTTAGATTTTGGGGGTAGAGTGGTGAACAAGACAAATTCCAGCCTTCAGGGAGTTTATAGTCCTCTGATACGTTCACTTTACAATATGTGTGTGTATGTGTGTGTGTGTGTGTGTGTGTGTGTGTTTAAAAGATTTATTTATTTACTTATTTGAGAGAGAGAGAGATCATGAGCAGGGGAGGAAAGAGGTGATAGAGGGAGAAGACTCCCCGCTAATCAGGAAGCCCCATGTGGAACTTGCTCCCAGGACTCTGGGATCATGACCTGAGCAGAAGGTAGATGCTTAACTGACTGAACCATCCAAGCACCCCTACAATGTGTTTTATAGATAATTTTATCAATAGATAGCTCTACTGAAAGATTTCCAGTAACGAGGAGTTTCTTCTGTTGCTTTATAATGTATTTTTCAGCTATTGTTACATTAATGCATTTTTATTTTAAAGATAACCAGTATTATTAATTAATAGAGCATTGTTTTATATATCAACTCAAATTTGCCCTTCTTGACTTATAAACATTGGTCTTTGTTCTGCTTTTAAGAACTTAAGAGTAAATCTAACACAGCAGCTTTTCCCCCTTCCCAGCTTTGTGGGATAGCTCTTTAGGGATAACCATTCATATACATTGAGAAAACTATTATGCTGCTGTAAGGCTTCTCCAAGATATTAAGCTCCAGGTCTTTTCATCATTTCATCTGTGACATGGTTTTTAAATCATAGACCATCTTGATTGCTTTCCTCCAGATGCTTTCTACTTTGTCACTCTTTGTTGTTAAAAATAAATTACTCCCAATTTCCTGCTTTCAGTAGGGTAGAGTGAACATAATTGACTCTCTGATGTGTGAGGGTCTGGTATGATCTAAAAGCAATTACACTGACCTTGAATATTTACTCTAAAGTACTGTAAATATCACCATAGAGAAAATAGGATCTTTACTAAAGATCTTACTAAATCTTTACTGACCCTTGGATTTATCCTGGAAGATTTTTTGAAAATGAATTTTTTATTTATCTTTTTATTTTGATAATGAATTATGCTTTATAAAGGTAAAAAACATCAAAAAGCATGATTAATTATGAAATTCATTATGCAGTTATCTGTTTTCTTCTCTAGTAAACTGTGCTTTCTGAGGGCAAGGGTTATATCTTTTTAGTTTTTAAAAATCTCTATCACTTAGCATAGTCCTAAGTATATATGATAGATGCCCAATAAATATTTGTTGACCAATTAATGCCTTGTATAAGAAATTAAGATCTTGTGAAATGAAATGAATTCCTACTTTTAGAATACATCAAAGAATCAGTAGTATAGGATTGGACCTTAGTTTTATCCTAACCTGAAAAGAGAAACTTTAGTATATTAGTTAGCAGTATTCACAAAGAAAAAATAATAGTGTGTTATGTAGGAATACTTTTACCTCTAAATGACAAAAAGCCCTATTAGCAATGGCTCAAATAATATAAGAACGTTTGTACTTAAGAAGCCTGGAGTAACTAACTAGTCCTGGGGCTCTTTCAGGAGGCTCAGTGATATCATCAAGGTCCCAGGCTGTTTTTATCCTTCTGTTGCCTGTTACCTTTTTGATCTTAAGCTTATTGCCTTATGGTCACAACATGCTTGTCCTACCTCCAGACATCAAAACTGCATCCAGAGATTGGAACCTGAGGATGGCTAAGCTCTACAAGGGCCCCATTTTGCTCTGGGGAAAAAAATATTTTCCCAGAAGCCTCCCTTTCATCCCACTGGCCAAACTTGAATCATATGGCTCTGGCTATCTCTAGAAAGCAGGCAAGGGAGTAGAGTCTCAGGAATTAATTAGTTAAGCAACAGTTTATGCCACAACTAGAAAATCGCCATATACTACAGAAAGATCCTGACAGGAGATTATGAACTTTATTGTCAGTGGTTAATTAAGAAGAATCAAACTGTCAGGACACTTCTAAAAAGATCACTGATGATATTGGGGTTACGTGATGGCATAACTTATTCAAACAGATGAATCAGCACCTCTTAATCACTTTTGGAAGAACTGATGAATCTGATTATCTTTTCTAGTTTTTATAAATCAAACAAGCTGTGTCTTTATCACAAAGCTATTTTTATTTTTTCCCCTTCCTTTCAGGAGTCCTATCCAAAGAAGAGGAATTACACTATGGAAATTGTACCATCTGCTTCTCTGGATGCATTTCCTTCAGAAAATGAGAACTTTCTATGTGATCTCACGGACATAGCCGTTACCAAAAAACCTTGCTCCTTAGAAATCGCAAGGGCCCCTTCTCCAAGAACTGGTAATATTTCTTTTTTAAAATTAAAAAAATTTTTTAGCAGTAATAATATTTTTTACCCACAATTGGACCAATTCAATTTGTATGCCTGTATATGTGAAGATATATCATTAATATTTTGATTTTCCCAAAATTTTAAACATGAAAATGCTCCTTATAGCCAAACTAATCTTTTTTTCTTTTTTTTTAGCATTTTGAAGTGTGTCCAGGTAGGTCAGAGTTTTTGATATAATGTCTCTTAACTTCCTGACAAGAACTCTCAAGGAGTGGTACTACCTTGCTGAAGGTACTTTGAAACCTTGCAATAGTGAAAAACATCTAGGTCAGACACAAAGCTTGGGATCCTTTAGAACTTCAGAGCAGATTTAGTAGCAAGAGTCTTTTTATATACTTTTCTTCATCCTGTTTTCAGGTTATTGAAATGTCCTCAGGTACTTTGTATATTTTATACAGTTTATGGTATTTTTAGATCCATTATTTTATTTATTTGCATGATCAATTAGTACACAAGGCAAGTAAATATTTTGCCCATTTTACTGATAAGGAAATTGGAGATAAGTGTCTTATTTAAGATCAATTCATGATGGGGCCTTTCTTAAACATGAATGTCTGACTGTCATCATATCTGCTTCGTGTTACTTAAGCACTGCCTCTAAGAAAGAATGCAGGTTAGTAACATGAAATCTAATGATGGAGGAACATTTCAAGTGGGTGGTCAATTTATTCAATGCTGCAAAAGGGTTGTAAGAGAAACTCTAAAGAGAGGCATTTTAGGTTTGACAATCTAATTGCTGATTAAATTTGAAAAGTAAGTTTTAGTAGTGATGAGATGAAATCAGATTTCTGGAAGAAGTTAACAGAGAGACACTAGAAAATGGGAGTGGAGAGTACAGAAGATTAGAAGAGTTATGATAATAGATTAGAAGATTAGAATAGTTATGATAATAACGAGAAGAAAGAGGTTCAAGGAAGCAATAGCTAATTTATTTAAGGATAGGTAAGCCTTGGCCAAGTTTAGAGGTTAGAGGAATTAGAATAAAATGGGTAGAGAAGACTGAGTCCAAGAAAACAGAGAAATTGCTTTCCCCCAAAAGAGGAGAAAATAGAGCATGGTCATGAATATAGAGAAATTCTGAAATATGTATTTCCAAATGGATTAAATTTCTGGATTAAGATAAAAAGTCAATAGCTGAAAAGAAGGGGCAGAACTTGAGAAAGGTTTAAAGTAAAATTCAGAAATTCCATTTTAGATAACAAGCTGAGAAGTTTTATAGAAGTGGACAAATAGGTTTTTGAGCAACATTGAGGCTAGGGTATTGTATGAATCATAAGCATGCAGAAGGAAAATTTTTAAGATGAGGTAAGAGCATAATAAAGAAAATACTTATTGGAAAGGATGACTACCCAACATGGACGGCACTGGAGGAGATTATGCTGAGGGAAATAAGTCAAGCAGAGAAAGTCAATTATCATATGGTTTCACTTACTGGTGGAGCATAAGGAATAATATGGAGGACAATATGAGAAGGCAAGGAAAAGTGAGTTATGGGAAATTGGAGGGGGAGACACACCGTGATAGACTTAGACTCTGAGAAACAAACTGAGGGTTTTGTAGGGGAGAGGGGATGGGGAATAGGTGAGCCTGGTGGTGAGTATTAAGGAGGGCACACTGTATTGCATGGAACACTGGGTATGGTGCATAAACAATGAATCATGGAACACTGAAAAAATAAAATAAAATCTAAAAAAATTTATTGAGCATTTACCAAGTGCCAGTTACTGTTCTAAGTGCTTTATATACCTTATTTCACATAATTGTTACCATGCTATAAGGTAATAATATTATTACCATTTTACAGTTGAAGAAACTGTGACACTGAAATGTTGGGTAACTTCCCACAGTTCTATGTTAATAAGGGGTAGACTTGCACTTAGATTGTCTGATCTATACTCTTAAATACTCTGTTACACTGAATTATATTGGGGGATGAAATATAGTTGAAATCATGAACCACATACTGAAATTCTCAAGAAATGTGGAGGTATGACTGGAAGTCTACATATGGTAAGCAATAAAACCAGAAAAAGAATGTTATAATAGGATAGCATAATCTTTGGAAAAGCAAGATTTTGGATAAAGACAGAATAGTGGGTGATCAGAAGCAGTCACGGAGAGTGAAGATAGTGCTGATCCCAAACTATAGCAGTTGATAAGAATGAAAACTCTTCCATAGGAGAGGTAACCAGGAAATACCATGGAAGTCAGGGGGAAAGCTCAATTAATATAGGAAAATGGAAAGCATACATGAATGAGTATGTAAAAACACTTTAATTAGAGCATAGGGAGTAGGGGTGTACTGGGGTGGGGGGTGGAGGCAGGAATGAAAGGGTAAAGGAAGACAGGGATTTATTCATTAAACAATCAAAAATTATTGAGTCCTTTCATGTGCAAACCAGTGTTCTGCAAGCTGAGGATACAAAGATGAAAAAGACATGCACCCAGGTAACAAGGTTGACTAGGTTTCTTATGCTGAAAACAAGTAAGTATTCTGACTAAAAATACAGAAAAGAAAACTTCTGAAAAGCATTAAAAAGGTGGCAGGAAAATTATATAAATTGAATAACATTTAGATTAGAACTTTTGGGGGGGTCAGTAGGTTAGTAAGATAAAATCAGGCCAAAACACTGGTGAAGTAGGGGCGCCTGGGTGGCTCAGTGGTTAAAGCCTCTGCTTTCAGCTCAGGTCATGATCCCAGAGTCCTGGGATCGAGCCCCACATCGGGCTCTCTGCTCAGCAGGGAGCCTGCTTCCCCCTCTCTCTCTGCCTGCCTCTCTGCCTACTTGTGATCTCTCTCTGTCAAAATAAATAAATAAAATCTTTAAAAAAAACAAAAACAAAAAAACCACTGGTGAGGGTAGGAAGCCAGTAGATTACTAAAGCCAATTCTGTCCTGAGGGAATTTTCTGAACCTGCTGTTGAACTCTGATCTTAAGGCCTCATAAACCTCAAGGTTTATGTACAGAAAAAACAAACAAACAACCCCACAAAAACCTCTGTACCTGTCTAGCGCAGAGATTTTACTAACAAATTCTTCCTCTACAGAGCTGGAACTCCAGGAGCTACACCTCACAGTACTCAGAAATATTTCTGCCCCCCTAACCCCCACCCCAAGAAAAGGTGATTTGTCATGAGAAGAGCAAGGAGGGAAATTCCTGACGTGTTATTACCACAAACTGGTCGTCACAGTTTGTACCCAGAATTTCTATCACCTAAATGGTACAAAAAATGTCAACCCATGAATTTAGTTTAAAGTAAGACCCTCAGACTTCAAGCAGAGGCAAATGTAACCCCTCTAGAAAGGAATATGCTTTTTTCCAGGACCCAAAGAATTTCTATAAATGCTTTTCTGATTAAAATTAACAGTGTAAATAATTAAGTCTATAAGGAAAGAAACCCTGAAACCAGAATCATAGAAACAAGAAAGAATAGATCCACACATGAAGAGACTTCAAATATTTGAATTATCAGATGCTTAAAAATGACCATGCTATTATAAACACACACTTATACATGGAGAAAAACTACCTCAAGTTTAAAAACTCAATGGATAAGTAGATCAGCAAATTAGATTCAGCTGAAGAGAGATTTTAGTGATCTAGAAATTAGGGCAGAAGAAGTTTTACAGAATGTGGCACAGAGAGACAGAGATGAAAGATATGAAAGCAAAGCTAAGAGACTTGGAGGATACCCTGAGAAATTCTACCTTGTCTATTTAAATCTTCAGGAGAGGAGAGAGTGAGGCAAAAGTAATATATTTGAAGAACTAATTTTCAAAGAGACACAGTCTTGTTCTTGCACTCACATGGAGGTAGACAAGTGAATAGTTAATTTCAAGAGTGTAATAAGTGTTAAGGCAATGTTATACAAAATGCTTTGGGAATAGAAAAGAGGAACATTTAACTTCACCTGGGAACTTGGGAAAGACTTCATGAAGGAGATGATGTCTGTGTCTATTATCTATGCTACTTAACAAGCCACCCCCAAACTTAACTGTCTTAGAGGAACATAAGTCATTTAGTTTGTTCACAAATCTGCAAATTTGGCAGAGTTCATTTGGCAGAGATAGCCTGTCTGTGCCACTTGGTATGAGCCTGGGCTACTCAACTAGGGAAGAAAGGACCCATTTTCAAGATAGTCCACTACATGGCTGGCAAGTTGGTGACATCTTAGAGATTGCATGGGTTTATGGGTTGGGGACCATTTTTCCTCTCCATGGACTGCTTGGGTCTCCTCATCACATACTGGCTAGATTCTGAGATCAAGCATCTGAAAAGAACCAGGTGGAAGCTATATCATTTTTATTATCTGGTTTTCAAAGTCACAGACCATCACTTCTACTATAGTTCCATATCTACCCAGATTCAAGGGGAGAGAACAGGAACCCCAATTCCTAATGAAGAGTGTCAAAGTTACTTTGTAATAAAAAAATAAAAGATGGGAGATACCTTTGCTGTCAGTTTTAGAAAATATACAGTTTTCCACCATCTGCCCTTTGGGCACAATAATTTATATTCTTTTCATATGCAAATTATACTTGTTTATACCTTCAGGACTTCCAATCATCAGCCTTTTATAGCATGAGCTCCAAGTCTAGGTTCAGATGTCCATGAATATCCCTGATATAGTTCTGATGGTACAGGTTCTTGACTGCTTTTGCTCTTGGCAGTGATGATCTATGAATCAGACAATTTATCAGTCTCCTCTCTTACACACCCAACATATAATAGTGAATCAGGCACAGGAGAACCATAACTGACACACTCATCTAAACACAGGGAAAGCCAGGCACATGGTGGTCACTAGCCTGTGGTAATTCTGAATCTAACCAGGCATAGTTCCTTGATTAAGACTCAGGTTTATGGCATAAGAGTTGTTCTTTGTGACACGTGGTTCCACCATCTGAATCATTATTTTATATAAAAAGTAGCCTGTGTTTATAGCTGAGTATCTTTTTTACTTGCTTTTTGTCTGTTAAAGATTAGGGGTCAAAAGGGCTCTTTTCATTTTATATTTCTGTTCCTTCCAGTTCAGGCTGATATAATTTCTTTTAAAACTTTGTGGACTTTTTGTGTTCCAATTTATAGTCTACTCCATTAGACAAAAGCTTATCTCCAGATAAGCTCTTCCCTGCATTGGGCTCCTTATGAGACTTCTGTGAGATAATGTCCTTGAGATTCTTAGAAACCCTATTGTTAACAGGGAGCATCTGTGAGTCATGCCCTTAAAAATGCTTAGAGGGTCTTTTGTCTGGCTTAAAGATTCTATACAACACCACCTGGGAGCATTCTTAGGCCTTAAGAAATGACATTGTACCCCATCCAGATTTGATCATTGGCCTTTTTAATTTGAAAGTTATTTGGCACTTGGAATGCCTGCAAATAATAAACTGGTTTTGTTTTTGTACCCAGAAATTCCTGGCTCTTTTGTATTTATTTGGTAGGTCATTCTTCAGTTCTCTCTTGGCTTGCATATTATCATAGGCAGCCAGATGAAGCTGGTTTGCTGCTTAAATATTCTTCCTGAAAACATCCTTAAATCATAGAGTTCATTTGGTTCATTTTCTGTTTTCCGTGTTACTGCAGATGTCAATGTTGCCAAACTTTCCACTACTACAACACAAATGATGCTTTGCTTTTAGCTTCTGATTACATTTGTCTCCTTTAAGCTTTTACCAACAGCTTTCTCATAGTTTTGTGGGTTCCCAAGAATCCTCTCTTCGGCCCTTATGGCCTCCATAGTCACTCACTTGGAGACCCTTCCAGCTTCTGTCAGCTGCCCAGTCACAGAGTTCATGCCACATGCTTTAGATTTTTGTTATGGCTGCACCCCATTTCCAAATATCAGAATCTATTCTGGTCATTGATGACTGCATAACAAACTACCTCAATACTTAGTGAGTTTAAAAAAAGATTATTTTGTTTATAAATCTGTAATTTGAGGAGAACTCTGTAGGGACAGCTTCTTTCTGTCTCAAGTGATATCAGCTGGAACGGCTTTGGGGGCAGGGAGGAGCTGAAGAATTCTGACTCATATGGCTGGCATGGCCTATTTAGACTTCCTCATGGTAAGTGATGGTTTTCCAAGAGCAAGCATCCTAGGAGAAGTGAGGCAGAAGCTGAATTGCTCTTTATGATTTAACTCAGAGGGCAACATCACTTCTGTGGTAGTCAAGAGCTTACCTATATTAAAGTGCAGGGGATTTATTCATTTCTCCCCTTTACAGAAAAGGTTACTGAAGTCATGCTATAAGAAAATATTCTTGTGGCCTCTTTTGGAAAATACAAACTTCTGTAATACAGAGTTGTTTATTACTGTTACTCATTTTCAAGTGGGATAAGAGTTAATTTACATGGATATATCATTTTCCCTGATTGTGTTCAATCATCCAGATTCAGTGTAAAAGAAGCCAGTTTGCTCCGTTGACCTAGGCTTAGTTCATAATGATTGGTAGTCTACACTTTTGACCATGATTGTGAATTCTAGGGGTGAGGGAGTCCAGATTTTAATTGGAAGAATTTTTCTTTTTAATGATATGCGTAGGGATGAATACAAGTCAGGGCAGGTTCTGTTCTAATTCTAGATAGCACTTTACCAAGTGAACCCCACAGAATTCCCTCCCATAATCAACCTAGCAGGTGGAAGAGAACATCAGCATCACTGTTTGTCTTCTGTCTGGATGAGGATGCGGTCTGTGTCACTTTCTTTTGTTGATTCCATTAACCCATAGGCTTTGCATGTACCTAATTACTTCCAGGTCTCACTCTGTTATGTCTGGTCCCATGTGACTCATACTTAGCTTTGCCTTTTCCCCTCAGGGCCATCTAACTAAGGTGATGAACTCAAGGAAGTAACTGCCCTCTGTTGAGGCTACTGATGTTTTCCCTTTGTTACCAACTCCCTTACTGACCAAACATAGGAATTCCAGAAGTGGAGACATCTCTTGATGTACATGAGTCCTTTAGAGTCCTCACACTGAACTGGGTGGGTAACTACCTTGAAGTTTCTCATACACTCAATAAATACTTATTGGATATTTATGGTGTTTAAAGAAGTGTGCTAAGTTTTGTTGGAGAAACAGTGAAAGTCCTGATATTTATAAGCTTAGAATGTATTTAAATTAAGGGTAATAAGTGTAATGAGAGAGGTAAGCATAAGGTATTCCAGGAGGATAGAAAGGAAGAGATTGAGTAAGAGCTTACTGGAGGGGGTGCTGCCTGATGTGAGCCTCAAAGAAGGAGAATTAGATGCATGGATGGGAGGTGTATGGTGTGTGGATGAATGGGAGGAATAATGCAGGGATCCAGAGGCATGGGAGAACTTAGTACATTCAGAGACAATGACCAGCTTAGCATGGTTAAAGCATAGTATGCTCCTAAGGAAAAATACATGAAAGAACAAGAAGTGACATTCAGAAGTTTGGATTTCACCTGAAAGTAGAAGTGAACCATTGACAGACTTTAAGCAGGGACATGACGTGATGGGTTTTTGGTTGAAACAGTCTCTCTGGAAGCAGTATGAAGACTAGATTGGACAGAGACGAGGCTTAAGACAGCATGATTAATTAGGAGATGAATGTTCAGTCTCAGAAAAAAAAAAAAAGATGCTGGCCATTACCAAGGTAATGACAACAAAGAGAGGAAAGGGGAACAAAGAGGAAAAGTATAAAGGAGTGGAGGTTATTTCTTTTCCCTTTGAAAATTCTGCCCATTAGGAAATAAGAAGCCAAGAAAACTGAATAATTATATTTTAGGGAGTATATTTTATAGTTTTTGGTTAACTGTGCTGAATTAACATGGTTTAGGTTTACAGACAAAATGAGGATTTGAACACACACAGAAATTGCATTCTGAAGCTTTCCTGGAGAGACAGAGAGAAGTGATAGAGGATGACTAGGTCTTTACAGGGATCGTTATGTGTTGAATTGTGCTCCACCCCCTCTTTTTTACTTTTAGTCACTAGTACATCAGAACGGGACCTTACTTGGAGAATTTGGGGATAGAGTCTACAGAGGTAATCAAGTTAAAATGAAGTCTTTAGGTAGGCCCTAATCCAGCATGACTGGATTCCCCTTATAAGAAGAGGTAAATTTAGATATATAGAGATATATACAGAGAGGGGAGATGCTGTGAAGAGACACAGAAAGAAGATGGCCACCTACAAGCCGGAGAGGCCCAGAATAGATCTTTCCCTCATGGCCCACAGAAGAAATGGAACTTGATTTCAGACTTCAAGCCTCTAGACTATGAAACAAAAAATTTCTCTTGTTTAGGACACCCAATTAGTACTACTTTGTTACAACAACCCTAAGGAGTGATTTCAATGACTGTAACTGAGTATATAAATTTGATCATAGAAAGAAGGTGTGACTGAGGATCCTGGGCTTCTGAGGACAGACCTTGCCTGTCTTCCTCATTTCAGAGGCTAAGCACTTGAGGGTCCTGGTTGTGACTGGCAATGTTGTTCATAGATATAGAATATTCAATTTCACAGAAAATCACAGTTAAGTATGCATATTAGTTCCCTGTCCGTCTTTTTTTTTCTTTTTAAAAAATTTTCAGTTTTTATTAACATGTAATGTATTATTAGCTCCAGGTGTACAATTCTGTGAATCGCCAGGTTTACACACTTCACAGCACTCACCATAGTACATACCCTCCCCAATGTCCATAACCCAACCACCCTCTCTCTCCCCCTCTCCTTCCAGCACCCCTCAGTTTGTTTTGTGAGATTAAGAGTCTCTTATGGTTTGTCTCCCTCCCGGTCTCATCTTGTTTCATTTTTTCCTTCCCTACTCCAATAAGCCCCCCACAGCGCCTCTCAAATTCCTCATATCAGAGAGATCATATGATAATTGTCTTTTTCTGATTGATTTATTTTGCTCAGCCTCTAGTTCCCTCTACGTTAATACCCTCTAGTTCCATCCACGTAGTTGAAAAAGGCAAGATTTCATTTCTTTTGATGGCTGCATAGTATTCCATTGTATATATGTATATATATATATTCCACGTCTTCTTTATCCATTCATCTGTTGATGGACATATAAGTTCTTTCCATAGTTTGGCTATTGTGGACATTGCTGCTATAAACATTCGGTTGAAGGTGCCCCTTCAGATCAGTACATTTGTATCTTTAGGGTAAATACTAAGTAGTGCAATTGCTGGGTCATAGGGTAGCTCTGTTTTCAACTTTTTGAGGAAACTCCATGCCATTCTCCAGGGTGGCTGTACCAGTCTGCATTCCCACCAACCGTGTAGGAAGGTACCCCTTTCTCAGCATCTTTGCCAGCATTTGTCATTTCCTGACTTGTTAATTTTAGCCATTTTGACCGGTGTGTGGTGGTATCTCATCGTGGTTTTGATTTGTATTTCCCTGATGCCGAGTGATGTGGAGCACTTTTTCATGTGTCTGTTGGCCATCTGGATGTCTTCTTTGCAGAAATGTTGCTTCATGTCCTCTGCCCATTTCTTGATTGGATTATTTGTTCCTTGGGTGTTGAGTTTGATAATTTCTTTACAGATTTTGGATACTAGCCCTTTATCTGATATGTCATTTGTGAATATCTTCTCCCATTCTGTCAGTTGTTTTTTGGTTTTGTTGACCATTTCTTTTGCTGTGCCAAAGCTTTTGATTTTGATGAAGTTCTAATCGTTCATTTTTGCCCTTGGTTCCCTTGCTTTTGGTGATGTTTCTAGGAAGAAGTTGCTGCAGCTGACGTGGAAGACATTGCTGCCTGTGTTCTCCCCTAGGATTTGGATGGATTCCTGTCTCACATTGAGGTCTTTCATCCATTTTGAGTCTATTTTTGTGTGTGGTGTAAGGAAATGCTCCAGTTTCATTCTTCTGCATGTGGCTGTCCAATTTTCCCAACATCATTTGATGAAGAGACTGTCTTTTTTCCATTGGACATTCTTTCCTGCTTTGTCGAAGATTAGTTGACCATAGAGTTGAGGGTCCATTTCTGGGCTCTCTATTCTGTTCCATTGATCTATGTGTCTGTTTTTGTGCCAGGACCATACTGTCTTGATGCTGACAACTTTGTAATAGAGCTTGAAGTCTGGAATTGTGATGCCACCAACTTTGGCTTTCTTTTTCAATATTTCTTTGGCTATTCGAGGTCTTTTCTGGTTCCATATAAATTTTAGGATTATTTGTTTCTTTGAAATGTTTTTGTTTTTTTGTTTCTTTGAAACAAATGGATGGTATTTTGATAGGGATTGCATTAAATGTGTAGATTGCTTTAGGTAGCATAGACATTTTCACAATATTTGTTCTTCCAATTCATGAGCATGGAACATTTTTCCATTTCTTTGTGTTTGCCTCAGTTTCTTTCATGAGTACTTTATAGTTTTCTGAGTACAGATTCTTTGCCCCTTTGGTTAGGTTTATTCCTTAGGTATCTTATGGTTTTGGGTGCAATTGTAAAGGGGATTAAATCCTTAATATCTCTTTCTTCTGTTTTGTTGTTGGTGTATAGAAATGCAACAGATTTCTGTGCATTGATTTTATATCCTGATACTTTACTGAATTCCTGTACAAGTTCTAGCAGATTTGGAGTGGAGTCTTTTGGGTTTTCCACATAAAGTATCACATCATCTTCAAAGTGTGATAGTTTGACTTCTTCTTTGCTGATTTGGATGCCTTTAATTTCTTTTTGTTTTCTGATTGCTGAGGCTAGGACTTCTAGTACTATGTTGAATAGGAGTGGTGATAATGGACCTCCCCGCCGTGTTCCTGACTTTGGCAGATAAGCTCTGGTTTTCTCCATTTTCTCCAAATATCATTTGGTGTGGGTTTTTCATAGATGGCTTTGATAATATTGAGGTATGTACCCTTTATCCCTACACTTTGAAGAGTTTTGATCAAGAAAGGATGCTGTACTTTGTCAAATGCTTTTTCAGCACCTATTGAGACTATCATATGTTTCTTGTTCTTTCTTTTATTAATGTATTGTATCACATTGATTGATTTGCAGATGTTGAACCAAACTTGCAGCCCAGGAATAAATCCCACTTGGTCGTGGCGAATATTAATTTTAAAATACTGTTGGATCCTATTGGGTAGTATTTTGGTGAGAATTTTGGAATCCATGTTCATCAGGCATATTGGTCTAAAAGTCTCCTTTTTGATGGGGTCTTTGGTTTTGGGATCAAGGTAATGCTGGCCTCATAAAATGAATTTGGAAGTTTTCCTTCTATTTCTATTTTTTGGAACAGTTTTGGAGAATAGGTATTAATTCTTCTTTAAATGTTTGGTAGAATTCCCCTGGGAAGCCATCTGGCCCTGGGCTCTTGTTTGTTGGAAGATTTTTGATGACTGCTTCAATCTCCTTACTGGTTATGGGTCTGTTCAGGTTTTCTATTTCTTCCTGGTTTAGTTTTGGTAGTTTATTGGTCTCTAGAAATTCATCCATTTCTTCCAGATTGTCGAATTTGCTGGCGTATAGTTGCTCATAATATGTTCCTATAATTGTTTGTATTTCTTTGGTGTTGGTTGTGATCTCTCCTCTTTAATTCATGATTTTATTAATTTGGGACCTTTCTCTTTTCTTTTTGATAAGTCTGGCCAGGGGTTTATCAATCTTATTAATTCTTTCAAAGAACCAGCTCCTAGTTTCATTGATTTGTTCTTTTTGTTTTGTTTTGTTTCTATTTAATTGATTTCTGCTCTGATCTTTATGATTTCTCTTCTCCTGCTGGGTTTAGGATTTCTTTCTTGTTCTTTCTCCAGCTCTTTTAGGTGTAGGGTTAGGTTGTGTATTTGAGACCTTTCTTATTTCTTGAGAAAGGCTTGTATTGCTATATATTTTCCTCTCAGGACTACCTTTGCTGTGTCCCACAGATTTTGAACTGTTGTGTTTTCATTATCATTTGTTTCCATGAATTTTTTCAATTCTTCTTTAATTTACTGGTTGACCCAGTCATGGGTTAGTGGGATGCTCTTTAGCCACCATGTATTTGGGTTCTTTTCAAATTTCCTCTTGTGCTTGAGTTCTAGCCTCAGAGCATTGTGGTCTGAAAATATGCAGGGAACAATCCCAGTCTTTTGGTACCAGTTGAAACCTGATTTGTGACCCAGGATGAGATCTATTCTGGAGAATATTTCTTGTGCACTAGAGAAGAATGTGTATTCTGTTGCTTTGGGATGGAATGTTCTGAATATATCTGTGATGTCCATCTGGTCCAGTGTGTTTACTTTACTTTACTTCCTTGTTGATCTTTTACTTGGATGATCTGTCCATTTTGGTCAGGGGGGTGTTACAGTCCCCCAGTATTATTGGATTATTGTTGATGTGTTTCTTTGATTTTGTTATTAATTGGTTTATAGAGTTGGCTGCTCCCATGTTAAGGGCATAGATATTTAACATTGTTAGATCTTGTTATAGACTCTTTGAGTATGATATAGTGTCCTTCTTCATCTCTTATTATAGTCTTTGGCTTAAAATCTAATTTATCTGATATAAGGATTGCCACCCCAACTTTCTTTTGATGTCCCTTAGCATGGTAAATTGTTTTCCACACCCTCACTTTAACTCTGGGGGTGTCTTCAGGTCTTAAATGAGTTTCTTACAGACAGCATATTGATGACTTTTGTTTTTTTATCCATTCTGATACCCTGTGACTTTTGATTGGGTCATTTAGCCCATTTACATTCAGGGTAACTATTGAGAGATACTAATTTAGTGCCATTGTATTGTCTGTAAGGGGACTGTTACTGTGTATTGTCTCTGTTCCTTTCTGGGCTACTACTTTTAGGCTCTCTCTTTGCTTAGAGGACCCCTTTCAATATTTCCTGTAGAGCTGGTTTGGTGTTTACAAATTCCTTTTGTTTTTGTTTGCCCTGGAAGCTTTTCATCCCTCCTTCTATTTTTAATGACAGCCTAGCTGGATACAGTATTCTTGGCTGCATGTTTTTCTCATTCAGTGCTCTGAATATATCATTCCAGTTCTTTCTGTCCTGCCATGTCTCTGTGGATAGCTCTGCTGCCAATCTAATATTTCTACCATTGTATGTTACCAACTTTTTGTCCCAGGCTGCTTTCAGCATTGTTTCTTGGTCACTAAGACTTATAAGTTTTATCATTAAATGATAGGGTGTGGAACTATTCTTTTTGATTTTGAGGGGGGTTTGCTGCACCTCCTGGATTTTGATGTTTGTTCCCTTTGCCATATTAGGGAAATTCTCTATAATATTTCACTCCAATATACCTTATGTCCCGCTCTCTCTTTCCTCTTCTTCTGGAATCCCAATTATTCTAATATTGTTTCATCTTATGATATCACTTATATCTTGAATTCTCCCTTCATGGTCCTGTAGTTGTTCTTCTCTCTTTTGCTCAGCTTCTTTATTCTCTGTCATTTGGTCTTTTTTTTTTAAATTTTTATTTTTATAAATTTCTTTTCAGTGTACCAGAATTCATTGTTTATGCACCACACCCAGTGCTCCATGCAATACATGCCCTCCATAATACCCACCACCAGGCTTACCCAACTTCCCACCCCCTGCCCCTTCAAAACCCTCAGATTCTTTTTCAGAATCCATAGTCTCTCATGGTTCATCTCCCCCTCCAATTTCCCTCAACTCCCCTTTCCTCTCCATCTTCCCATGTCCTCCATCTTATGTCATTTAGTCTTCTATATCGCTAATTCTTTCTTGCCTCACTTATCCTAGCAGTAAGAGCCTCCATTTTTTATTGCACCTCATTAATAGCTTTTTTGATTTCAGCTTGGTTAGATTTTAGTTCTTTTATTTCTCCAGGAAGTACTTTTATTTCTCCAGAAAGGGTTTCTTTAATATCTTCCATGCCTTCTTCTAACCCAGGTAGTATCTTGAGAATCATCATTCTGAACTCTAGATCTGACATATTTCCAGTGTTTGTATTTATTGGGTCCCTAGTCTTCATTACTGCTTTTTGTTCTTTTTTTTTTTGTGGTGAGTTTTTCCACCTTGTCATTTTATCCAGATAAGAATATATGAACAAGAGAATAAAATACTAAAAGGGTGACAAAGACCCCAGAAAAATGTGTGTTAACCAGGTCATAGGGAGAAGAAAGGGAGTAAAAAGAAGTTAAAAAAAAAAAAAA